>CM076572.1:988727514-988790721 GCA_034641835.2 Pinus albicaulis
ATACCCCGGATTGCTCAAGGTCTCAGTTCATGCAGGTTACCCATGTGACCCAAACAAGAGGGCCTTGTTGCCTGATCTGGATGCATTGAGGCAGAAGGTAAGCCCTTGGTTGACTGAAAGTTTCAGAGGAACTGTTATGTCAGAAAGCCCTGTTGTCGCCGAGGCTTGCATGTATTCAATGTCCCCTGATGAGGATTTCATCATTGATTTCTTGCCATTGGCAAAGACTCAGATGTCAACAGCATCCAAGTCCCCTATTTTAATCGCCTCTGGGTTCTCTGGCCACGGGTTCAAGATGGGTCCTTTGATAGGACGGATATTGACTGATCTTGATACTTTTAGTGAAAGGGGGATACTATTTTCAGGTAAGGTCAGAAGTGACACAAACCCATGAACAATACAAACAAAGAGAACAGCAATTCCACTAGATTCTTTTCAGGTAAGGTCAGAAGTGACACAAACCCATGAACAATACAGACAAATAGAAAACTTCAACGAAAGAGACAAAAAGAAATTGAACGTTTTCTTCATAATCCCCAGGGTAATCCCAAAGAATATGAGGAACAAGTTTCTCCTTATCTGTGTACCACATCAACATAAAGGTACAAATATACCGAAAATAATCGTAACACTACTTGAACTTGATATTGTTCATTTCAGCTTTCCTTGATGACTAGCATTTTCTGTGGGTTAGATTCAGAGTGAATATGTAAATGTTTATAAAAAGCACTGCTCTTCTTAAGATCAGAGTCACAGTGGATATGCTGGCTCTCCTTGCTTATGTGGTGCAGGGAATCTTTTGTGACTGTCATTTGGCTCTATGATATATATGTTCTTCCAAAAATATAGATCACTATGCCTTTTTTCTCTGTTGAAGCTAGCAACTACATCAAATGCTTGTCTATGTAAAAGAATGAAAGGAGCTTAGAGTTCTTGTCATTTTACTGGAAGCAGCGGTAGATTAGTATGTTAGACATATTTTCATTCAGGTTCATTATGATTTTGTTCCATCATGACTGAGGATGGAAAATTAACTCTGTTTGTATGAATTGTTGGTTTCCATTATCTAACAGAGCATTGCATTACATGCTTTTAAATCAATTCTTCAAACAGACAAGTTTAAACATTCTATTTTTGGGATTTGTACTTGCAAATATTACAAGAATCCAGCCATTAGACAAACCCATGAACAATACAAGCAAAGAGAACAGCAATTCCACTGGATTCTTTTCAGGTAAGGTCAGAAGTGACACAAACCCATGAACAATACAGACAAATAGAACAGCAATTCCAGTGATAATCCACGCATTTACATAAAATTATATGGTCTCCAATTGCCAAGCATCCACGGACCAAAACTTCAACGAAAGAGACAAAAAGAAAAAGCGATTCTACTGAGGATCCACGCATTTAAATAAAATTATATACAGTCCAATTGCCAAGCTACCTCTATTCATTTTTTATAGTTGAATGAACCCATAACAACTCCGATTTCTGCAGCACAAGCAACCAAAATGGGTGAGATCGCAGGCGAATACGAACTGGTAGTGGTAGGCGCAGGCATAATAGGCAGCTGCACTACCTACCAAATTGCAAAGAGAGCCCAATCTGTTCTCCTCTTAGAGCAATATGATTTTCTGCACCACAGAGGATCTTCTCATGGGGAATCCAGGACCATCAGAGAGACTTACCCAGAAGAATACTACACTGAAATGATGGAGGAGGCCTTCAGTCTATGGGAAGAAGCCCAACAAGAAATTGGGTACAGGGTGCACATCAAGACTCAGCAGCTTGACATGGGCCCCATCCAGAACAAGAGCCTCCAATCTGTTATACAAGTATGCAGAAAACGAGGGATCCCCGTTGAAGTTCTCAATTCAGAACAAGTTTCTGTGAGATTCAAGGTAATCAAGCTGCCCAGTGATTGGATTGGAGTTGTTACAGACAGAGGGGGAATCCTGCGAGCTTCCAAAGCAGTTGCAACGTTCCAGTCTTTGGCTCTGACGCACGGAGCTATACTCAGGGACAATGCCCAAGTCACAAAAATCAGTAATGGGTGGAAATTGAGAGATGGGTCAGATGGGGTTCTTGTGTGTACCAGAAGGGGTTCTGTACTTGGAAGAAAATGCGTGATTGCTGCAGGCGCATGGGCTCAAAAACTTGCTAATGAGATCTCAGGGATTGAATTACCCATTCAACCTCTTCATACCAGCATTGCATATTGGAAAATCGAAGAGGGTTTACAGAACTTTTTGCCAGAGAATGGATTCCCCACCTTTGCCTGTTACAATGACCCTTACCTCTATGGGACACCCTCTTTAGAATACCCCGGATTGCTCAAGGTCTCAGTTCATGCAGGTTACCCATGTGACCCAAACAAGAGGGCCTTGTTGCACGATACACGGATCGATGAGGCGAGAAGGTAAGCCCTTGGTTGGTAGAAGTTTTAGAGGAAGCATTATGTGCTGGCGCCACTGTTGTCGCGAGGCTTGCATGTATTCAATGTCCCACGATGAGGATGTTATCATTGATTTCTTGCCAAGCGAACTCGAGATGTCAACGACATCCAAGTCCCCTATTTTAATCGCCTACGGGTTCTACGGCCACGCGGGTTCAAGATGGGTATTTTGATAGGGTGGATATTGATGATCTTGATACTTTAAGTGAAAGGGGATCTATTTTTAGTGAGTCGAGTGACACAAACCCATGAACAATACAAACAAAGAGAATAGAAATTCCACTGGATTCTTCTCAGGTAAGGTCAGAAGTGACACAAACCCATGAACAATACAGACAAATAGAAAACTTCAACGAAAGAGACAAAAAGAAAAAGCGATTCTACTGAGGATCCACGCATTTAAATAAAATTATATACAGTCCAATTGCCAAGCTACCTCTATTCATTTTTTATAGTTGAATGAACCCATAACAGCTCCGATTTCTGCAGCACAAGCAACCAAAATGGGTGAGATCGCAGGCGAATACGAAGTGGTAGTGGTAGGCGCAGGCATAATAGGCAGCTGCACTGCCTACCAAATTGCAAAGAGAGCCCAATCTGTTCTCCTCTTAGAGCAATATGATTTTCTGCACCACAGAGGATCTTCTCATGGGGAATCCAGGACCATCAGAGAGACTTACCCAGAAGAATACTACACTGCAATGATGGAGGAGGCCTTCAGTCTATGGGAAGAAGCCCAACAAGAAATTGGGTACAGGGTGCACATCAAGACTCAGCAGCTTGACATGGGCCCCATCCAGAACAAGAGCCTCCAATTTGTTATACATTTCTTGCCATTGGCAAAGCCTCAAATGTCAACAGCATCCAAGTCCCCTATTTTAATCGCCTCTGGGTTCTCTGGCCACGGGTTCAAGATGGGTCCTTTGATAGGACGGATATTGACTGATCTTGCCCTCATAGGAGAAGCTCATGGGGTGCCCCTGCAGTATTTTTCGATTGAACGTTTTCTTCAGAATCCCCAGGGTAATCCCAAAAGTGGAACATGCAGATCTGCATATATGGCCTTTACGTTTAAACCCTCACTGAGCATCTGATATTCGTTATGCTGTATAACGTATAAAATAACAGAATTTAATCTTAGGGCTGAAATGGTTTGAATCGTCTAACATTCAAATCAAAGGTACATAATGGGACACGTACTCATTCAGCAAAGTTGTTTTCAAATAAGAACGCTTTACAGCGTAATTATAATTTTATAAGAAACTGTAAAAAAATTTCATGTTCAATAATGTTGTTGAGTTTATAAATAAATTCAATATTCCGAAAAGACTTTTCAAACACTATTAGAAAATATACAAATCAAAATTCCAAATTTCAGATAAAGTGGAATCTTAAAAAAAATATGTAAAAATGTTAGGAGACTAATTAAGATGAATATCTCCTGACTACCATTGTGGTTGTGCGCCTCACGTGTGGTCTCCGATCCTTTCAGCGCTTCTTTTCTAGTTGATAGCTCCTATCTTTCCACTATAGTGGTTACTTCAAGCACTATTCAGTAATACTGCTCTGTGTTAGAGCTCTCGCTCAACTCTAGGCTTGCTTGGATCGGTCGTAAGTTTTAAGTGTTCGCAGCCGTGACGTGTATAATTTATATGGACATCCTTAAGTCGATTGTGAATTTATATAGGTATTTTTAATGGAGTTGTTTATTTAGTTAGAGGAATTGTTTAGATGGTTAAAATTGGTTGGAATTTGGATAATTTTTTTTTAAGAAATTTTGCAATAAGAATGTTTGAATCATGCTTTTGATGGCGGAAATGGATTCAGCACCATTGAAAACTTCTAGAGTACCCAAAATATTGAAGTTTGATAGCTATAATCTAGATTTACAAAAATCTCTGCCAGATTTTTTTAAAATCTTACCTGAATTTCAATAATTTTCAAGGAAAAAAAACAGTCTAGTTAGACTAATGCATTTTGAATTCGATTGTTGTTTTTTTGTTTCGAATTCTTATGTGATCTTTGATAGACTTGACAGCTCAGTTTTGCTTGGCTGTTTCGAATCTTCCTGTGGTCTTTGATGGAGTTGCTATCCTGGGTTAATTGGTAGTTTTTTATTTGTTTAGGCCGTTGTTAATTTTTATAAAACTTTTTATTCGAATAGTCTTTAGTGTGAATTTTTTTGGAGGTTTTTTCAATACATTTTTTTTGTTTTTGTTTAATTTCTCTAAAATCATGTAGAAATTCATTAAAAACAGAAGTTTGATGTGTAACCTTGTTCTAGAAGTTTTTTTAAGGTGCATGAGAAACTCCAAAAAAAGGGCATTAAAGACAATTCCCTTACTATTGTTTGTTTTTTTTTAAGGTTAATGGGAAAGTTTTATTGCTTTTTATTTGAAACCCTTTTCTGATTCCTAATTAACTTTTATGTTTTAATCGTTCATTTCACAGTTATAGTTGTCTATTTTGTGTCTTTTAATCAATTTTATTTTACTTTACAAATTAACTTGTCTTTGTTGAGGTTAGTTTTTTAATAGAAGCTTTTAGCTTGTACCAGCTCCATGTGTATATATTTTGCTAAATTTTTATTTATATTTTTGAAGTATTTTAGTATTTTTTATTAATACTATGTAATTGTATATTTCCAAATAAATATATTTTTGAGAAAAGTATTTCAACCATAATTGTTAAAATTATTAGCACAATGATACTAATAAATATAGTTGATATATGTAGGAATATACTTAATATATAAACTTAATATTAAATACTAACATGTTAAAAAAACTATACTTTTACTAACATGGATCCATATCCATTATTATTCCTAAAATAAATTTTACTTTAAGTAAAATAGAAATTTAAACCAAAAATAAATGAGAATTAAACACATTTATTTAATTTGAAAGGTCCCTTCTATTTCCAAAATATAAAATACTATGACCATAATTATACATTGATGGTGTACATAGATGATATCCTTATATTTTCTAAGAATATTCAGGACCACTTCAAGCATGTACAAACTTTCCTGAAGTGGTCAAAAGAAATGGTCTTGTTTTAAGTAAGAAAAAGATTGAATTTTTTCAAACTTCTGTCAAGTTCCTTGGACACACAATTCAGAACAGCTAGATATCTCTCCAAAAGCATGCCCTTGAATTTGCAGAGAAATTTCCTGATGGCATTATGCATAAAACCCAGCTTCAGAGATTTCTAGGATGTCTAAACTATGTCAGCAATTTTTATCAGGATTGTGCAAAAGACAGGAACCTATTGAATCAGAGACTGAGAAAGAATCCTTCACCTTGGACTAGTGCTCATAGAAATGCTGTAAAAAATATAAAGGCGAAGCTAAAATATCTTCCTATATTGTATGTTGTTGATGACAGTTCTTCTAAAATCGTTGAATCAGATGCTAGCGATCTAGGATGGGGAGGAGTACCCAAACAAAATAATGATGGTGAGGAAAAAATAATCTAGTTTGCCTCTGGAACATGGAGCCCAGCAGAAATAAATTATTCTGTCATTGAAAGGGAGGTAAAAGCTGCATGGAATTCTATTGATAAATTTGAAATTCATTTGGTCAATAGAAATTTTTTATTAAGATCAGATGCTTTTGCCTTAAAGAAAGTTCTAACAAAGGACATTAAAAATCCCTGTGAAGCAAAATTCGCCAGATGGTAGGCCTTATTTGCCAATTTTGACTTTGATGTAGAACACATTAAAAGATCTAAAAATTGTCCGTCAGAATTTCTCAGCAAAGAGCATATCCAGCAACAAGAACACATAATGTTGATTGTAACGGAATGGGACCCTAATCAATAGAAAGAAATACTCAGGTCCATCCTTGAAGATAAAATTTGGCGAGAATATTGCGACCAGTGGAAGACAAATTGGAAACTAAGAAACACTAAAGTCTTAGATGCCAATCTAAAAAATCACACAGAAATTCTACACCTAGTTCCTAAAAGAAAGGTGTATCCTAAAGGTAGCAGATGGATCCAGGACATTGTGTATTCCAGAAGCATGGAAGCATCTCATTAAGCAGAAGAAACTTTAAGAGTTGAATCCCATGACATCACCATAATATGGTTCGAAGGAAGTGACAGACACAAAGTCTATCACAGATACTTTTTGTATAAACAGAACCAGAAATCCTGCATGGACACATAGACTTAATTTTTCCCAATGGCTAGGAGGAGATCCAAATATTATTTTTCCTAACACAATATATAATTTTGTAGGTTATAAAAAGTGGTGATGGGATCTACTAAATTTTGATGGGAAAAATGAAACCCATTACACAAACTTGAAGTTTGGTCCAACCTGGATCATGCAACAAAATCAACAGTGTGATTGGCTACAAGACTAGTGGAATGATTTTGGCATCAAAAAAACAACCATTGACCCTGTTTATTATGAATCATATTTCTAGTTGCATTGTGATTGGTGTTTAGAAAATAATATTATTGAGTGCTTTCATACTCCCTACAAAACTATTAGTGATTTTCAACTAACAAAAAATCAAAATTTTCACCAATATATGACCAGACACTGTGAATGGTTTGTCATGACTATGATTAAACACCAAATTGTATTAAACAAACCCATGATAGTTAGAAGGATCTACACTAAAGGATGGGATGAACCTTTATACAAAAGATATCGATTTCCCAGCATAAATGGTTCTCGTGGACTCCATCTAAAAGTATCCACAATGTACTTGATACCTAGTCACAGGTAAATGGTGATCAGTTTTCTCGAGGGCTTTTCGGTAAAAAGCTTCCTCCTTGTAATAAAAAATTTTCTCGTGGGCTTTTTGTACAAAAATTATTCACTATGCTATGTTTTATTTTGTCCCCACATGTCTTTGTTCAGACTTGGAATCTCTGTGCGGATGTCGCCTCGGCGTTACCCGGAAACAATGATTCCATTTTCATGTCACGGGTCCTACAGGAATGTTTGTCCCCTCTCCTTTGTTATATAAGGAGGGTAAGGCTCATTCATGGGGCATTAGAGTTTAGAGTTGAAGAGTCTAGGGGTATTTTTGAGTGAAGTGAGTCTGTGTTATTGAGTTTTTATTATTTCCTGCTCTACATCTGCGGGCCAATAAGCCTGATCTGCTTGAATCACGAAGTAAAACTAGATTATTGTCATTAGGTTGTTTTGAGAAGCCTGCGTATCAGTGTGTGAGCACTGGTAAGAACCGAAAGTGGCCAGAACACATAGTATTGTCTATATGTGTGTTTATGTGTCTTTGTTCAAATACTGAGTCTGTGAATCAACCAAGTAGCCTCCAGAAAGCTATCTTATTTATTAAGAAGCAAACACTAGTAAATTCCCTCACAGTCTATGTCAGGAAAGAACAACAGAGTCTGTATCATAAATATTTGTAATCTGAAATCTTCTGATCAATAAAGAGTGATATTTTCCATATATTTTGAGTATTGAAAGCTCTGGGTTCATATTAAAGTCTGTTGAGATAGTATTTGTGTTATTTCTTTACACTAGAGGTTCACCAAGAGGTAGAAGGGACGCCAAGACCGTTAAAAGGTGAGGGAAGCCACAGAAGAAGGTTGCTAGAGTGTGAAATGCCTGAGTAGGTTCGTGTATGGGTTCATGTATGGGTGAATAAGTATTCAAAAAGAAGAGACTCAACAAGGCCAGTCAGCCTGTGTTGTTGTTGCAAGCTTCAGTTGAATCCCCTACGTAAAATTGGTATCAAAGCCAGAAGTGTCATCTGGTTCGTGAAGGTCAGTATTCAAATTCATTACTCTTTATTGAAAATGGATCCATCTAGAAGATCTGTTTCTTTCCGAGAATTAGATGAGAAAGATAAAGCTGAAGAAAATCCCCTTAGGGATATGTTTGCATATGCTTCTAGTCGTGTGATTAATTCTGTTGAATTAGAATATGAAGAATCACAACTATATGCTAGATGGAAACTTCCTAGTATTGATGTTTCTCATGTATATTCAAATCTTAGTGTTTTACATTTAAAAGCCGCCACTAGAATTTCCATTAAGGAATCTATCAGCCAAATACAAGAAAACTCCGAATGTGTACAATCTATTCCTCTTCTGAATTCTAAACAACTTTAAGCCGAAGCCGAAAGGCTAAAAACTCAGTATTTGCATCTAGGATGTATTAGAATCGGCATTAATGCTTTGACACATCAAGGGCTAAGTACCTTTCTTCTATCCATTGTCAGATATCTCACACATAATAAGTTTACTGATTCTTTGATTGGAGGAATAGTTTCCCCTTTGTCTAATGGCCCAATCTATTTTGATTTTTATCCAAAATTTTCAGTATATGTCTTTGATGAGACAATCGATAATATTCTTCAGTTACAGATCTAGACCAGTGGATTTGACATGACAAGAAAAAGACATAATATAGCCATTCAGAATAGAGGATTTTTCCGTCATACAAACACCCTCTATCCTGCAGTCCTCCACACACCCAGTATGGAGTCAAAGTCAAGTGTTGTTGTTCTGACCGATTCAAAAAATAAAAAGGTAGAGCATCAAACTATCAGATGGGAAGATCTCATTTTCCATGAACATTGGGTTGTATCAAATCCCAAGCCTCTAAGTATGAGTAATATTAATTCTGGAAATATCCGAGAAGATCAATCCTCTGCTGTTCTATATTTTCCCCGAAGATCTACCATAGACAGAAAAAGGATTGACCAAGCTTGCAGAAGTTCCGTGTTATATAGATATCCTCTTGAAGTTGATACGACTTGTTCCATATTTGTCACAAATTCTTGTAAACATATTTCTTTATTTGAGTTTGCCGAAATTGTAAATTTTTCTTCTATTGAATTTGTTTGTCCTGAGTGAAAAATACCTGTAAATTTGAGTAGTCTTCCAGACTGTGTCATTCATGCAAATCATCATCCAAGGATAGGTGAAGCCCCAACTTCTACATCTATAAACCCTTGTCCAAATCCAAAGTGTTTAGATATTCCCTTTCCACATGAATCTGATCACGTAATGATGATGAACTTGTTACCCTCTTTGGAAAAATAAGATCCAAGATTAACAGAAGTGTTTAGCAAAATGAGACCACAAAATATGCCCAAATATGGTCTAGGCTATTTAGAACAACTAAATGATTTAATTCCAGAATCCAGATTTGGTATTTTGCCCAAAGATTGTAAGAAGCCGTTAGTCATAGAAATGCACAAGTTTTTTACTTTGATGGATGGCTGTAAAAAATATAAAGTGGATAACCAGTGGATGAAAGAGATGTTAAAATAGGATATTTACACTCATCGAGAGGAAGAATCGTTTGGCCTCACTCATTCCAGTGAAGAAAAAATTAGACTATCTCAAGAATGGAAAGAATTCATGGATAAATCTCATTCTTGGATATCTTTTTATGTCTAGAAAAATATGAAATAATTAGAGAATGTTTTCATGACTGACATTGCATCCTTTACAACTGCTCTGCATTCTTGGTCTGCATTAGATGTTAGCAATTTTGAAACCGCATCCACATTTCCTCCCTACAAAGGAATCATCCTTGGGGAAGCTCAAAACTCAACAAAAGCTATCCCTCTAGTTTTGAAGGATGACAATGCTTTAGGCATTGATGGCAGAATCCAAAAATCCATTGAACAATTAAAATCGACTAATATAGCCATGAAGGGATTGGAAATGAATTTTGCTAAAATCTCTCTCATGAAGGAACATTTTGACAGCTTAAGGTTTCAGTCAATAGTGTAAATAATTGTTTGAATGATATCTAGTTTTCTTCTTCTGTTTTGAAAATTTATGCAAGATAATCCTTAAGAAAATTAGATGAAGTAGAGGGGAAGGTAATACAAGAAATATGCTCTACAAAAGGTCTCATAACAGACTTGTTTGAGAAAGTTGTTAATATGGATATATCCAAAGTTGACAAGCCTGTTCCTGCTTTATTTTTGCATAAGAGAAATGTCCAGATTCGAAATCCTGTCAAGCCAATTGACAGATTTCCCCATTTATGTCCTAGAGAAGTTTCCCAGCCTTCTTAGGGAGAATCTTCATAAAAAGTTGAATCAACAGAAAATATTTCCATTGCTTCCTTATTTAAGGAACCAAAGCAGAATCACAAATATTCCCCATATATGAGCCACTAGAGAGCCAGTTTACCAGATTTTCTACTCCTGATCTTTGTGGAAAAGGAAAACTTCCAGAGGCCCATAATTTTTATCCTGACTCTCATCGAAAATGGAACATTGATAATTTAATTACGGGTCATATCAGAAAAATGATTGATATGATGTTTACATAATACAAGCTTATGTGCCTAAGAGGAAAGAATGAAGTTGAAGCTTGTAAAACTCTTATCCAATGTTTTACTGGCACTCTCCTATGATGGTGGGAAACTGAAACATCTCCAGCTTTAATGGAAAGTGAACTTCTAAAAGATGAACTTGGAGACATAATTCACAATGCCGATGGCACACCGCAAAATAATATGATTGGAGCACTCACCTCCATGAATCAAGAGCATTGGTGTGGTTCTGAAATAGAAATAGCAGATAAGCATGAAATGATTCTGATGAATATCAAGTGCAATAAATTATCTCAATATGAATATTTCCATAGAGACTGGATGCAATGCATCTATGAGGTAAAATATTCTAAAACTCTTCTCTGGAAACAAGTATATCTAGCAGCCCTTCCGTCTAGATTTGTAGACCTACTACGTTTGCAAGATGCTTTCCAATTTCCTTTTGAATCATTTACCTGGGGAGAAATATATTCTATAGTTACTAAAACACTGGTTGGTTTGTGTACAAGTTCTAAAGTTAACAAATATTTAGAAAAGCTTTCTAGATTACCTGACAGTAAATCAATTTGCAGCAAATATGGCCTAAACATGGATGATCCTCTTGTCAAAAAGAGGAAGGCCAAAAGAAAGGCTAAGAAAGCTAGTAAGAAAGTCAAAAATACTCCAGCCAACAGAAAAAGAAGGGTCACCTCTGGACCCAGGAAGGAAAGAAAGGGATATTAGAACTATGTCCCTAGAACATATTACTATAAGCCACCTGATATCAGTCTCCACTCCCACAAGAAAGAGAAGTGGAATAAGCTAACCTGTTGGTTATGTGGCAAAACATGCCATACTTCAAACAAATTCCCAGATGGTGAAGAGTCTAGAAAAAATGGAGGCAAGAAAACTCAGCTTTAGAATATAAAAAAAAAAAGCTGTTAAGATAGAGACCCAAATGTTATGTATGAGATGTAGGTCTAGGAATCACAAAACTGATCATTGTCCAAATGTTGTGATTCGGGAACAAATTCAACAACAACATCTTGAAGAATCATCCTATGATTATTGTAGTTCCTCTTCCTCTAACTCATCAATAGAAGAATTTAATACTCATATGAAATGTTTTTCTTCATATTTAGATGATTTTCATTGCAGTTATTCCACTGATTCTGATTGTTTAAGTGACACTTCTTTTGAAGAACATAATCATTAGAAAGAAAAAATATTGATGGCTTAGACTACTGATGAAGAAGAACTAAAAATTATGTCACAAATCCGTGCCATGGAAGAAGGAGAAATGAAAGATAAGCTTCTTGAAACCTTTTTGAATTAGATTCATTCCTCCAGCTCAAGCAAAGGAACTGCCAAAAAGCCTATCTTTGTAGATGCCTCCTATGAGCGAAACACTAAAGCCTTCCAGCTTCACCAACTGCACTCTAAATTTCTTTCACTCACTTTGGGGGAGGTAAGTAGAGAAATCCAAAAATCTCAAAGCATAAATCTCTACTCTTAAATATAAAGTAGCTTAGTTGGAAAAAGGAAAGAAGCCTTTCGCAAAAAATATTTATGCATGCACAACAACATATACTCTGCATTCTACACCAAAATCTACTGAATCTCAAGTTGAAATAATTGAAGGAAAAAGAGATCCTACAGAAGGTTTCCGGGAAATGAGGATATTAGCGATTGAATATCAACAACATCATGCACTCATTAATATCTACATTAAAGGAGAAATGTTCTCCTTAACAACCTTAATTAATTCAGGTGTAGATATCAATATTTTGAATACAAAGGTAATCCCAACAAAATTTTGGGTTGTAGCTACTAAAAAAGTAGTTGGGATGGGAGATAAAACCCTTAAATATGAAGTTCCCAAAGCTACCATATGTTTTGATCAACATTGTATAAAGCTAAAGCTTGCAGTAGCAGACATTTCTGTTGATTATATATTAGGAAATGTCTTTCTTGCAGCTGTGGAACCGCATGGTTCACTCAGGTTAAAAGGAAATAGAGCCAGATATTTCATTACTGTCCATACTTCTGATGGGAATAAAAAACGTATTGAAATGCCGTATATTTCAAATCCTAGAGTCTCTACAATGGTTCAGGAATTATACATCTCTTTTTCAATTGAATTATCAAGGGGTATGTAAGAGAAGATCCAACCCTACCTTGTCTCAACAGAGGATTCATAAATCTAAGAAGTAAAATATATCATGTTACAGTATAAGAGGAATTATATGTAAGATTGAGTTGAACGTTCTGAATTAGTTAGTCAAAGCTATGGTTACTTTTACCGTGGACTAGTGAAATGGGGTCCTTTATCTTAACGAAATTTCACCTTGATAGAAGGTTCTATGAATTACTACACACCATCCTTATCGTCATAATTATACATCTCTTTTTCAATTGAATTATCAAGGGGTATGTAAGAGTAGATCCAACCCTACCTTGTCTCAATGGAGGATTCATAAATCTAAGAAGTAAAATATATCTTCTTATCATATAAGAAAAATTGTATGTAAGATTGAGTTGAAATTTCAGAATTAGTTAGACAAAGTTATGGTTACTTTTACAGTGGACTAGTAAAATGGGGTCTTATCTCAATGAAATTTCACCTTGATAGAAGGTTCTATGAATTACTACACACCATCCTATTCACATGTAGAATATTTCTTGGTCAAGAGTATTAGGGTTAATACTTAATATATATAATTAATAATTATAATATATAAAGTATTATGGTTCGAATGTAGATTTAGAAAATTATAAAAAAATACAAGATTTGACTTTGTTAAGTGAGACTGGGCAACTTTCAAATGAGAGAATTCACCTAGAGACTGCCACTGTAGGACACTATACATCAAATCTAAGGTTCTGATGAACCGGCTCTCTCCTAAAGTACATTCCTCATTATCTTCAAAACTCCTCTTTAATGGAGAAAGGGTTCATTAAAACTCGTAACATTTCCCTAAATGAATCAAACTTAACTCCTCCAAGAGGCTTAGTAAAAATGTCAGCAACATTATCACAAGTATTACAATATTCAACATGAATTTCCATTGAATGAACCTTCTCCCTAACAAAATGAAACTGTGTATCAATATTCTTTGTGTTTTTATGAAACACTGAATTATTTGCAAGTTTGATGGAGCTCTGGTTATCACATCTGATAATTGTTGAATCTTTTTGTTCTTCTCTGGCATCCTGGAGAAGTCTGAACCAAATTGCGTCACATGTTGCTACATACATGACTTGATACTTAGCTTCTGCTAAAGACAAGGATACAATGTTCTGCTTCTTGCTGCTCCATGCAATGATCCTAGACCCAATGCTTAATGCATAACCTGTTATGGATCATCTTCCATCCAGATTTCTGGCCCAGAATCCGCAAAACCTGTCAATCTAACATCAAACAAATCAGTATATATAATACCAAAGTCTAAGGTTCCTTGAAGATACCTTAAGACACATTTTGCTACAACCCAATGACTCTCAAAAGGCTTTGACATGAATTGGCTCAATACACTGACTACATAAACCAAATCCAGTGCGGTTATATTTAGTTAAATTAGACTCCCAACTAGTGGTCTATACAATGTTGCATCTGCCTCCTTAGAATTGTCAGCATTCTAAATTTTGGTATTCTACTGTAAAGGCACTGCTACAGCTTTGCACTGGTCCATCCTGAACTTTTTCAGTAAATTCCTAATTTGCTTACCGTGTGACACAAAATTCTGGCTTGGATCTCTCCATAATTCAAGACCCAAATAGTAGCATAGCTCACCAAGGTCTTTCATCTCAAAAACCCGTGACATGCTCTTTGTTTTATCTAATGAGCTCATCAACATTTCCTATAATGATAATATCATCTACATATAAATAAATGAAAACAATTCACCCCTCCTTATCAAACACGGTATAGAGATTAGGATCATTCTTGCTTCTTTTATAACTCTGCTCCAGGAAAAATGAATCAATTTTATCATACCATGACCTGCGTGCTTGTTTTAGTCCATAAAATGCTTTCTTCATTCTACAAACTAAATTTTATTTCCCTTGTTCAAAAAACCCCTCAGGTTGCTATAAATGCACTTCTTCTTTTAACTCCCCATTTTAAAATGTTGATTTCACATCTAGCTGGTGTATCATCCAATTGTGTTTTGTAGATAAAGAAATTAACATTCTGATCATGTATAGTTTAGCTACACGGGCAAAGTTTTCCTCATAGTCTGTACCTTCTTTTTGCGAATACCCCTTTGCAATGAGACTAACTTTATATTTATCTATAGTCCCATCTGCTTTATATTTAGGCTTGTATAGCCATTTGCAACCTATGGTTTGTTTGCCTTAGGGTAATTCAACTAACTCCCAAGTTTTGTTTTTAAGTATTGACTCATATTCCTCTTCCACGACTACCCTCCATTCATTATATTTACTGGCTTCTTTATAACTATAAGGCTCAACAACATTTAACATGCTAGTTATAAAAGCATTTTCCCTATAACTTGTTGGAAATTGAGTTTTCCTACGTGATCTCCTGAGTGGTGGAGTGGCTTCACACCTCCTCTAACCATCCCTTTCCGGACTTGGTATGGCTACTGCATCTCTACCATCTGCTTCTTCCTTTTTCTGCTGCTACTGCTTTGGCTGCCCCATGTTTCATCACTCCCTCCTTCCATCAACAAAGGAATGTCCCATTCTTCATTGTTGTTATCATTGTTTCCATCATGAACCTTCTCATGAAAAACTACATCCCTACTTGCAAATACTTTATGAGTAGAGGGATGAAACAATTTATAAGCTTTGAATTCAATACAATACCCAAAAATGGTGCATTTAATAGCCTTTGAATCTAGTTTATTTCTATCCTCCTTTGGAACATGAGAAAAATATTTGGAGCCAAAAATTCTTAAATGTTTAATTGCAGGTTTAAAACCTAATAAATCTTCAAATGGATTTTTAAACTCAAGAAATTTTGTTGGACTCATGTTCTTCAAATATACTGCAGTATTTATTGTTTTCGCCTGAAAACAACGCTGGGAGAACACTCCACAAGGGTTATGTTCTTCCTCTCTACAACCCTGGTTTGTTCAGGAGTGTGAGATATTGTAAACTGCTGCAGTATCCCATGCTCTTTGCAATGTTTGATGAAATCACCATTCTTGTATTCTCCACCCTGGTCCAAGTGGAGAATCTTGATGAAATGTTAAGAATCAACAAATAATAAGAAATAATAAGAAACTCCCAATGACCTTGCCTACATTGGCCCACATAAATCAGTGTGGACTAACTGGAAACTAATCAATGTGGATCTTCCCAAGAGCGCATGCTTCACAGTCAACATGCACATGCTTTTAAATCAGGGAGACCATTGACTATACATATTTTTTTGAAGTAGAAACAAATCATTGAAATTAATAAGGCCAAATATATGATGCCATAAATCTTTTGCAGTCATACCTAATGATTTCAATGCTTGGTGTGGTGCACTTTTCACATTTAGCTTGTAAACACCTCCAACTCAAATCCTTGTTGCAATTGTCTTCATACAATCCAACAGATCCTTTTAACACAGTAAGACTTAAAAAACTCTACCTTAAGATTCTGATCTGTTATCATTGAAACAAAGATCATATTCTTATTGATTCCGGATACATACATCACATTTTGGATATGATTAATATTTCCATAAGGAAATATGATAGGAACATTACCATGCCCTTTTATTTGGTACCCTCTATCATATTCAAGGTAGATTTTTGCACCACTGCTGGTTTCTTTGAAGCCTTCAAACCACTGTCTGTTACTTTTCATGTGAGTGGAAGCTCATCATTCCACAAACAATGCATATTCTTCATCATTCTCATTAGAATAAACCATAAATAGTATGAGTTCCTAGTTATTATCATCATCCGCAAAGTGTCTTGCATGCCCATGATGTCTATGTTGACTTTCATCAAACTTCTCCTTCCAAAAATGTTTAGATATATGACCAAATTTACCACAATAGAAACATTTAGTTGCTGAATCATTTCTATTTGATGGCATACCTTGAGATGGAGTTGGATTTCTTTGTGGTGTACCTCCACTTTTCTTTCCTCCATTTACCTTCCCTCTGAATGGCCTCTTCTTCTCCATTAAAAAAAGATCTAAACTCTAGGGTTTCAGGGTCATCCACCTTTCTTCCTCTTGCATCAGGATCCCGGTTAATTATTAAAATTTGGGAGCTTTCTCTCTTGCATTCAAGTCTATCATAAACATATGATAGTCTTCAGTCATGCCATTCATGGTAATCGTTACAATATTAGTGTTTGAAATTACCTCCCCTATGTCACCAAGATTTTCTTTGAGGTCCTTGATGCTAGAGATGAACGCAACTCGTGACTCATTCTCCTCCATTTTAATCAAAATAATCTTGATTTTGAGAAACAAAATATGACTCGTGTTTTGGATCTTGTACATATCCTTGAGGGTTGTCCAAATCTCGTTTCCTGATTTACACTCTCTAATGTGAGGGATAATGCGGTATTTAACTGACATTTTCAACAAATTTTTTGCCTTGTTCTCCCTCTTCTCCCAATCATGAATTGTCGCAGCTCATCTTCCTCCTGCAACTGTAGGTTTCAGTTCATATCTATTCATAATCCCCCATGCACTTTTCCCTTCCAGCAAAGTGTGCAACTTGAATTTCCAATTAGAATAATTGCAACCACCTAGGTTATTGCTCTCGTTCAAGTATTCCTCGATAATTTGTTTATTTATATTGACACTTTAAAAAAAAATCAACCTCTATCAATAAAAAAAAGGATCTACCTTACATTCCTTTCAATAAATTTCCTTCAAAACAAATCCTTTCTGAATGGCCTGCTTTAAAAAAATGGAGGATAATAATTTTTTTTACTTGCCTTTAATCTCAAAGTGGATTCACACTAGCACTTTGGATCCGTGTCTCTGGATATTAATAGTTCTAATCAAATTCTGAGCATGGACATTGCCTTCAAGTCTCTATGGCCTCCACACAGAACCAAGCAAAAAATCCTCTTTATCAACGAGAAATAACTCCTTGGCCACCACTATAGGTCGGGCTTCTCCGTTCTCTACCATGGTGCTCCTCTAACGTGCGCTCTTAATGGCCTTACACGACCTCCATGAATTGAGATCTCATGCATGCAACTGGAATGAATTTCAACGTTCAATTAAATCAAATCTTCTACAGCATCCGATCCACACACCATCAGGAACGATCCTGCATGGTGCCTCCACACTTGTTCAACCACCACCGACTCGACCTTACTCACCCGACGGCCTATGCGCTCCATGTAGCCTCGATCAATGTCACCTGTTCATTTACGCAGCCTCTACCATGCCTCCACAGAGTGCTTTCACCTCTCGGATCCGCTCTGATCAGAGGCTCAACTCCCTTCCACCTTTCTCCCTCGTGATCAAATAAATTATTTTTCCCTTGTCGAACCAACATTGAATTAGTAAATCAGTGTCCTTATTTTCCTTGGGCCAGTGCTGATCAATAGTTGTACAGAGAATAAAGCTTTGTCTCACAACTAGGGGCCTTTCTTCTACCACCTAGACTCTCACAGGGGGATCAAAGCACTTTGGCTTTGAATCACCAACCATGGAGACATTCACTGAGGGATCAATGCACTCTTTCTTTGATTCACCAGCCCTAGAGCTTTGACACCATGATAAAAAATACAATATTTTACCTTATTAAATGAGATTGGGTAACTCTCAGATGAGAGACTTCACTTGGATACTGTCACTACAAAAATATCTACATCAATCACATTACAACCATGAATATAGAGTCTTAAGGCATATAGTTAAGTTAAAACAACTTGCCTAAAGAATAGAAATTAATTCCTAATATAAGGTTATGATGAACCAACAATCTCCTAAATTACATTCTCCATTATATTCAATAGAAATTTGCATGGTCAACAGTATTAGGGTTAATACTTAATATATATAATTAATAATTATAATATATAAATTATTAGGATTTGAAACTAGATTTAACTCATAGTTGAATTAAATATAAAATCTTCTCGATATTCAAAGACACATGTGAATAATATGCATTAAAGGATCCATATTTCCCGTCTCAATCGCGGGACATCTAGACTAAGGTGCAGGTGGCTCGACATTATCTGGTTTCTTAAAATTGTGAGAGAGTTTTGTACATGTATGTGCAGTGTTGAGATTCAAAAAGAAATTTAAGCACCCACATCTAGTGTGTGACCAGGAGGTGGCAACAACACCTACACTAGGGTGCGGCCCATAGGGCTAAGTTTGGTTCATGTCTAGTTTAGTTATCCATTAATTAACATGGACAATAAAATATAATCTAATCTCAAAATAATTTGTAATAGTTTACTAGGTGTGATAAACTGAGTTAGCTCATGAATTTCGAGTTAAGGGTAGTTGGTGAGGCATGAAGAGTAATTCTAGTTGTAACAAAGTTAGAAGTGCAGTGATGAATTAGTTAATGTAGGTTCTAAACAGTTTAACTTAGTTCAGTGAATTAAAGTCAGTTGTGCTAGTTGTAACTATTAGATACTAGTGAGAGATCAAGTGAATTAAATATTAATTAATTCACAATCAGTGATCTCACATGCAATTGAGTATTTACTATTATTAGTTGCATGCATGTCAGTTCTAGTAGAGACCCAGTTGATATCTAGGTGAAAGGGATGTTGACTATTAGTTGTAGGAATATGGGGTTGCACCCATGCACCCAAACACTCATTGGATTTCCCATGATACTCTACATAGTTAAGGAAGGAAAAATATCCTATTCTTTAGGGATTGCATTCCTCATGAATTACGTGAGAAAGGAAAGCTATTAGGATGGCTGAAATTGGCTAATTATTGGTCAATTTTTGCTGAGGAAAGTGCGAGATAGATAACTGAGTGCTAGAGACTCTTGTGAGGAGAGGGAGTTGTATTTGTTTCATGTATCCATGTTGAATATATAATAGGATATAGTGGGGTTTTGAGCAGCAAGATTTTCCCGGGAAATGATCAGTGTTGTTGTTTGATTTTATTCTTTCTTTGCTTCATGTAATTAGCGATTGTGTTTAATTTCCGCAAGTGATTTGTAGAAGTTATTCATTATCTAGCTTTAGTATATTTTTATATCAGCTTGAATCCATGATATGCATATATGTTGTATCATTTCTACATGGTATTGGAGCATAGGATTATACTGCAGTAAAGAAGAAGTTGTGTTTGTGAATGAATAGAATTTGAATATGTAGAAAGACTTTCTTGGTGCTACATCTGATTCAAGATTGAAATGGCTTTCAATGGCTTTATATTGGAGTATGCACTCGAGGGTAGATCTAAATATATTTCTTGGAAAGACAGGATGGAGGTAGTACTCGAAGATAATCGCTTGAAGGAATTCATAGACAATGACATTCCTAAACCCGTTGTGACATATGTTGCAAATATTGATGCATGGAAAAAGAAAGTGGAAAAGGCGAGGATGATCCTATTGGAGGGAGTACTAAACCATAATGTCTCAAGTCTCCATGGAAAAGCGACACCATATGCTATGTGGAAGGCTTTGACAGATCTATTTCAGAGCAACATTGACCATAGGAAATTGGCGAAGAAAGACAAGCTCGGGAAGATTAAGATGGAAAAGGGTGACCCCATTCCAAAATATCTAACAAAGTTTATCCATTTTCGAGATGAGTTGGGGAGTATTGGAATAACCGTCCCGGATGATGATTTTGTGACCCTATCTCTTTTGAGACTTCCCAAGAGTTGGCACATTTATGAAGACTCTGTCAATGTAAGGGAAAAATTTGCGATATTGGGAAGGAATATGGTCGAATTTTGTGCAAGATGAGTTTAGACGGAATACTAGAGACGTTTCCTCATCGAAGCATGAGGATGAAGAATATTGTGATTTCACTACCAAGGAGAAGAAGGGGAAAGGAAACAAAATTCATTCGAAATCTGAGTCGGGTAAAGATGGAAAGAAGTGTGATATGTCTAGGGTGAAGTGTTTTCATATGTCCAGAGTGAAGTGTTTCAACTATCACAAGCATGGGCATTATGCCACAAACTATCCAAAAAATAAGAAGGACAAGAAGGCTTTAGGATCTGAATCTGCTGAGGCTTTGGCCTCGCAAGTTGAGCTTGAATTCTTGCTCATTGCATGCATGGTTTCAAGTGCAATAGGTTCGGTGTGGTACTTTGATAGTGGTGCTTCCTTTCACATGAAAGGAGACAAGGAAATTTTCAGTATCTTCGAGGAGAAGGATCTCTAGATGCATATCAAAATGGGGGATGACGGATGGTATAGTGCTACCAGGATTGGTACCATTACCTTTTATAGAAATTTAGGTAAACCCTTTCAATTAAAAGATGTAATGCATGTACGAGGCTTAAAGAAAAATTCGGTCTAAGTTGCAATGTTGGAGGATAGAGGCTATGTTGTTGTTTTCAGTGAGGGTAAATATTTCCTACGACACAAAAAAACAAGGCAAGCCAAGAAGATGGGGATTCGAGTTAAGAATATATATAAATTAGATGTAGATGGCTGCATAACAATGATGGGCAAGGTAGAAAAAGTGGTGAGCTAGGATGAGGATGAGTTATGGCATAGGAGATTGGTCCATCTACACCATGGAGTCTTGAAAGTCATGCAACAGATTTCTACAGGACTTTGAATGGGAACACTTGCTAAGTTAGATGCATGCAAGGGGTGTACCATGGGGAAGTATGTAAAGGCCACCTTTCATGATAAGGAGAACCGAGCTTCGGAAATCCTTGAGAGAATCCACTTGGACGTGTTTGCACCATTATATGTTGCTTTGACGACAAAAAAATAAGTACTATGAGATATTTGTTGATGGATTTTCTCATAAGTGATGGATCTACTTCATGCAGAAGAAAGACCAGACATTATCAAAGCTTCTTGAGTTTAAATCACTGGTGGAAAAAGACACGGGGAAGAAAGTGAAGGCTCTTAGGAGTGATAATGGTGGTGAGTACATCTCTAACGAATTCAATAATTTCCACAACAAAGAAGGAATTCGAAGAGAACTGATAGCACCTCATAACCCATAGTAGAATGGGGTTACTGAAATAAATAAAATAACTATTGTGGGTGTAGCATGAGTGATGTTGCATGATCAAGTCCTATTGTTGGATCTATGGGTAGAGGCACGCAACACAGTGGTACATGTGCAAAACCGTTGTGCTCATAGGATACATGGCATGAGTACGCCTGAACAGTGTTTTACTGGTAAGAAACCTAATGTTTCACATTTCAAGATTTTTGGCTCATCTGTTTATGTGCATGTGAGAAAATATTCTAGGAAGAAGCTGGAACCAACAGCTGAGGTTGGGATATTTGTGGGGTACATTGAAAATCACGACAACTATCGAGTGTATTTTCCAAACAGAAGAACGAATATTATGCGACGAGATATAAAATTTGATGAGGAGAAAGCCATGTCATTGTCCCTTGAGAGGGAGATGGACTTGCATGAAAAGGAGGCATTGTTGGTTCCCAAGAATGAACCTCAAGATGTGGATCAGCCACATGTGGAGGATCGTGGAGTGGAGGAAAACACTCATGTAGAGCCATCCATTAGAAATGGCAGAAGGTGCACCATGGAAGCTGATATATTGAGACTTGATGCAGCAGAGAATGTAGGAGCCACTCTTCACTGGGCAAATAGAGATAGTCTCCTGACAGGTTTAATGGATACATGTCTCTTATGAGCAAATGTATTATGACTGAACCATCTTCCTTTGAGTAAGTAGTGCATCAACCAACTTGGGTTGATGCTATGGTAGAGGGGTATGACTCTATTTTCAAGAATAGTGCATGGGAGATAGTCCCAAGACTGGTCGACAAATCAGTGGTTAAATCTAGATGGATCTACAAGGTAAAGTAAGCTTTTGATGGGAGTGTGGAGAGGTACAAGGCCAAATTTGTGTCTCGTGGATTCTCACAAATTGAGGGGACTGATTGTGAAGATACCTTTGCACCAGTCACAAGGTATTCTCCCATCGGATATATCTTTGCACTCTTAGCATAGATGGGGTGGCGCATTCATTACATGGATGTGAAAACTATGTTCCTCATTGGACCTATTGAGGAGGAAGTGTTCATAGAGAAACCAGAAGGTTTATAAATCTTTGACAGTGAGTTTCATGTGTTCTGACTCAAGAGAGCACTATATGGGTGGAAGAAAGCACCTCGTGCTTGGTACAGTCAAATTGATAGCTATTTCACTGGGTTGGGCTTCACCAAATGTGAAGTTGATGCAAACTTGTACCATAATGTGGTTGATGGTAAGATTTTGATTATTGTACTTTATATAGATGATCTAATATTGACAGGTGATGATCAATTGATAATTTGTTGCAAAAAGGACCTTGCAAGATAATTTGAAATGAAGGAAAAGGGACTCCTTAATTATTTCCTTGGATTGGAAATATGGCAGAGGGATGGTGAAAATTTTTGTGTCTCAAGGGAAGTATGAAAAGGAGATACCGAGTAAGTTTCACATGGAGAGATGCAAATCCATGGAGTCTCCTCTTCCAGGAAATTGGAGGAAGGAGGATTCTACTTCTGGAGAGGTAGTGGATGCCACTGTCTAGAGGCCGTTAGTTTGTTCACTAAGGTATTTGGTTAACATGAGACTAGGAATTTGCTACATAGTAAACTAGCTTCATCCAGCTATCGTTAAGCCTAACAAGATCTTTTGGAATGTGGGGAAGCATGTATTGAGATAATTGAGGGGCACATCAGAGTATGGTATATGGTACAAACGGACAGAAGGATTGAAGCTTCAAGGCTTCATGGATGCAGATTGGGTAAGTAGTCCATCAGACAAAAATAGCACATCAGGAGGGATCTTTAGCATTGGATCAACAAAATTTTCTTGGTACAGCAGGAAGCAATGATCTGTGGCACTCAGTTCAGGGGAAGAAGAGTACATGGTAGCAAGTCAAGTTGTATGTGCGGCTATCTAGATGAGAAAGATATTCGTTGGTTTGTTTAGTTCTTAGATGGATTTGAAAGTGATACATTGTGATAATCAGAGTTGCATTAAACTCTCTTTTAATCTTGTGTTTCATGATAAGTCCAAGCGCATATATATATATAGTACCATCATCTCAGATATTGCATGCAGAGGAGAATAATGTTGCTTTGGTACATTCCCACGGAAAATCAGGATGCAGATATTCTCACGAAGGCACTCACCAGGAGAAAATTTGAATACCATAGAGGTAGGATTGGGGTGAAGTATAATCACTTTCTTGTTGAAAGGGAGTGTTGAGATTCAATAAGAAATTACAGCACCAACACCGAGTGTAGGACCAGGAGCTACGAAAATAACCTACACTAGGGTGGGGCCCACAGGGCTAAATTTGTTGCATGTCTATTTTAGTTATCCCTTAATTAAGATAGACAATAAAATTTAATCTAATCTCAAAATAGCTTGTAATAGTTAACTGAGTGTGATAAACTCAATTAGCTCATGAATTTTGAGTTGAGGGCAGTGGTGAGTCATGCAGAGTAATTATAGTTGTAACAGAGTTCAAACTGCAATGGTGCATTAGTTAATGTAGGTTGTAAACAATTTAACTCAGTTAAGTGATTTAAAAAAAGTTGTGCTAGTTGTAAGTATTAGATACACTAGTGAGAGATCAAGTGAATTAATTATTAATTAATTCACAATTAGTGATCTCACATGCAATTAAGCATTTACTATTATTAGCTACATGCATGTCAGTTCCAGTGGAGACCCAGTTGAGATCTAGGTGAAAGGGATGTTGACTATCAGTTGTAGGAATATTGGGTTGCACCCATGCACCCAAACACTCATTTGATTTCCCATGATACTCAGTGTATTTAAGGAAAGAAAAATATCATATTCTTTAGGGATTGCATTCCTCATGAATTGTGTGAGCAAGGCAAGCTGTTAGGAGGGCCAAAATCGGCTAAGTATTGGTCAGTTTTTGCTAAGGACAGTGTGAGACAAATAGCTGAGTGTTGGAGACTCTTGTGAGAATAGGGCATTGTATTTTTTTCATGTATCCATGCTGAAAATACAATAGAAGATAATGGGGTTTTGAGCAGCAACATTTCCCCTAGAAATTATCTATGTTGTGGTGTGATTTGATTCTTTCTTTGCTTCATGTAATTGGCGATTGTGTTTAATTTCCGCAAGTGATTTGTAGAAGCGTTTCAATATCTAGATTTAGTATATTGTTAGATTGGTTTGAATCCATGATATACATATATGTTTTATAATTTATACATGCAACACTGCGATCAGGTCATTGATTTCATCGCTCCACCGACTCCCACCTTCCATTGCATGCCAAGTGAATCCAATTTGATTAATTTCTCTCGATGGACATGAAATTGTATGATGAAACCTAATTTTAACATTGCCATGGAAATATGAAAATGGAAGGAAATTATGATAAATAATTTTTTAATTAATGACAACTATGACTCCATTTTACAAATTATTTTTTAATAAATTAAAGAGAGAGGAGGTTTAAGAAACTGGAAAACCATTAGAAAAATTTTGTATTTTCTATCTTTTTGTATTGTCCAGTGAATCATGTATGAGACCAAGAATATTTTCTTGGTTTGAAATATCAACTATTCGTTTCATTGAAATTATAAATTCCTCAAAACCAATTACAATATAAACTAGACTTACCGTATAATTAAATAATTTGAATATAAATTTAGAAAAAAAATGTCTTACAACCTCTCCATTCCAACACTAGACTTCAAAACTTGATTGTGATCCTTCTATAGAACCAGTCAAGGCCTCCTAAAATGTGATATGGGGTTGGTTGTATATTTGAATTCCTTTCATTATTTTTATTTCATAGATGTTACTCTGTATGAAAAAAATACAAGGGTGTATTCCACAACTTTGATGACTCTATTATATCAAGGGAAAGCAATGTAGTGTTTCCATTATCTATATTATGGTAAACTCTTAAGTGGTTGGAGAGTACGAGAAAAAAATATTACAGTTCAAACCATTCAATATTACATATTTTGAGTGGAATTCTTCCACACATATATTTCTATTGAGACCTCAAGGAAAACATTGATGACCTATCTAAATATTCCATGAATTTTCTTGATGTGACTTTCCTCTCTTAGGAATTTTATCATGATTAAATCATTCAATATATTTTTTTTAATTTCTTAAAGCATGCATACACTTTATTTTTTTCTGGGGTGTTATCGGATGGAGGATAAAGGTATCATGGTTGTGTTTAGGTGAGAAATATTTTATCATAGCTCAATTATATTTTTAAGTCTCAATAATACTATACTATTGCAAACATATAAAATAAATTCTTGTAAATTATAAAAAATATCTCATCTTACATTTCACATTGCCAAAGTTCTTGCATATAAAGTAGCAATGTTGCAATGCAAAGAAAAAGGTCATTTCATATAAAGTAGCAATAAGTACGTACATATAAAGTAGCTTGGTTTCAATGTAAAGCACCATCACATAATATTGTTGCAATTAAGTTAGGGAAAAAACAAAATTATATCTAGATTCACTCTCCTTATTCTTTTCAACTCATATCCATAAGAATATTGCACCTAAACTGGACTAAAATTTCTTGGAAGTTTGATATGTTGACAATTTCAAAGTTATAAGAATCTATGTAAGTTAAATATCATTGTAGTTGCAAAGTTACAGGAATCAAAGTATAGGTGGATATGGTAATGTAAATTCCCTTCAGCCCACCTTGAATCCAAATGGAAAATCATTTTCTTCCATTTCATTGTTCTCAACTCATTGTGAGTCATTGTTACCTAGATATCTTCTTTTAAGGGATTGGATTTCTATTTCTAAAGGTTTCTCTTCATATAATTTTCATTATAACGGTTCCAAAATCATTCTTTCTACGATGATGTAGTAGACCTAAACCTTTCATGGTCTGACATTGAATAAATTTCATGGTGTGTTTAGTGTTGATCTTGTTTCCCAACAAAGGCACAATATATTGCAACATATTATATTGATTCCCCACCCACATTTCAAATATAAGAATAGGTTTCACCAAAGAGAGAACGAGTCCCACAGTGAATCTGAGAAATCCTAATTTCATATCCTTCAAGGGAAGGGGGAAAGCTAAAGCTAAGATAGTGTATGAAATGGAGTTGTCATGTTAATCTCTTAGAATTATATTGATCTTGCAAGTTTCTCCTTACACAAAATCCACCTAAAAAATTGGCCATGGATTTATATCATTCATGAAATTGATGAAAACATTCTAGATAAAAAGGTTCATTTAATTTCAATGGCTAAAATTTCAAGTTTCCTCCTTGTTAGAATTTTACCTATGAAAGTGGTCGTGGAGTATTCATGCACATGAAAAAAATATTTCGAATAAAATTGACATTGGAAAAATTCCAAATAAAATGATTCTAAGTTGTCTATCTATGCATGTGATGAAAATGTTATGGATAAAATGGTTCATGTAATTTTCATCCGTACAAGTTTCTTAGTTGGTTCAAATTTGCATATGAAACTCATCATGGATATCGATCTATATTATTCATGCATGTGATGAAAACAGTATAGATAAAAACTTTCCAGACATGTCATTTTCATCAGTGCAAGTTGTTTCTTAGTTGCTTTAATGTTGCATATGAAACTGACCATGGAAATTGATATATTATTATTACATGTGATGAAAATATTATAGATAAAATGATAAAACATTCCAGATAAAATGGCTCATGTCATTTTTATTGGAGAGATCCCTAGCACTCTAGGTTGAATTTAGAAACAATAATGACACAAAATGAAGTTTTGGATAGACGTAACATATGTGTTACCATGGTAAAAAAAAGTAAAAAAACTCCACTACCATGTGATAGGTCAACACAAAAACAACACTTCCTCTACACATTCCAAAATGGAGTAACTTTCATAATAAGTAAATTTGATTACTCTAGTATTAGTAATTTTATTTAATTTTTATTTATAAATAATTCATAACAATTGAAATTAAATTTAAATAAATAAATTTGAAAATAAAATAATTATTAGATAATGTAAGTCTTTTAAGTAATAATTATTATTACGTAATTTTTTAAAAATTTTATTTTGAAAATATTCATAAATTAAATGGAAAGTATTTTAAAATATTATTTTAATTTATTAAAGAATAATTATCATTGGAATAATCGTTCTCTATCATGTAATTATTATCCAAAAAATCCTAAATAATTATCATATAATTTATATTATTATTATTATTTTTATTAAATTAAATATCAATTAACTGAATGAAAAATATTTAAAATCAAACTTTTCATTTTTTAAACCATCATTAATAAAAAAAAAGGTTATTCTACTTGAGGTTGGGACTAGTATAGCATGCTTGATCTTTTTTGTTTTTATTAAATTAAATATCAATTAACTGAATGAAAAATATTTAAAATCAACCTTTTCATTTTTTAAACCATCCTTAATAACAAAAGGTTATTTTACTTGAGGTTTGCACTAGTATAGCATGCTTGTAAACTCCATTACGAACCAAGCATGACTCCATTAGAAAGCAAGCATTGTGTGGTTTAGAAGATCTAGACCAAACCATTCACTACATCAAATATTTCAAGTGGAATTCTTTCACACATATATACACTGCTGAAAAAAAAGGTGGATGACTTGTTTAAAGATATCATGACCTTTCTTCATGGGAATTTGATGAGGAGTTTTGTGATGATAAAATCATTCAATATTTTCTTGTTTTTTAATTTTTTTTTATGTATGATTTCATAATGCTAAAATATTTTTTTAGAATATGTATAAATTTTTTTTGGTGTTATTAGATGAAAGATAAAGAAATAATAGTTGTGTTTTATCTTAACTTTAATATATTTTGAAGTTTCAAAATGATTATATTAATGTAATTATATATATTAAAAGGTTTATAAATATAAATATATATAAAAAAATTTATTTCATGATATATCTCACATTGTTAAAATTTTAAAAACCCTTAAAACTAATTAGATTATAAACTTTTATTTATTTATTTATTATTATTATTATTAAGAAATAATATATAGGTTAAACATGTATACATAGTAAAAAAAAAACATATAACACCACTCTCAATGATAGACACTCAACTCACTTTGTCGTGGAAATTCTTACCTTAATACAATACCACGACACCAATGTTATGACTTATTAATACCACATGCAAAAAGAACCCATAACTCATATGAAATCAAATTAAAGAAAAAAAAACTATATTTGAGATAAATATCAGTATTTGATATGTGACTATATTGAGGAGATCAAATCCCTACTATCCATATAATAATTATTGATAACTAAATTAAAATTTTGGAAACTCTATTCCAAAATAGACAACCTAAAAGCATAAATATTTATTTATTCTCTAAAATATACATTATTGTAAAATATAAGGTGGATCTAATTAGTTACAATTAGCACAAAATAAAATTACCACACCAATAGGTGTCCTTCTCTTAAATATAGGCATATTAATCTTTCTTTTAATTCAAATTTAATAGATGTGATTTCCAATAATTTTGTTAAGACTAACAACTTGTCTAACGCGTAACTATTAGTAAACTTATGGAGCTTATAATCTGTCTTCTCAGTAAACCATATCACAATTACGAGATTTTGAACATTATATATTTCGTTTTCATAAAACAACTATTATCACAATTACGAGATTTTGAACATTATATATTTCGTTTTCATAAAACAACTATTATGTGCATTTTAATAAAATAATCATATTTTATTTATTTTTTCTTTTTCAACCTAACATTAACCATTCAATATTATATAAATTTTACATCTTTATTTAAACCAATATTTTTAATTTAACAAAAATGCCAAATAAACATCTGACCGAAGTTGCCATTTACATTATAGAAAGCACTAAATAAAACACTTATCCGTATAAAATATTAATACTTATCTAAATAAAATATTAATATACTATTTATTGATCCAATTGAAGATTTAATATAATGTCGATACACTTCTCCTGTAATAAGGAACGTTAAAGAACATATGAAAAAACATGCACATTATAGGCCTTTGTTCGAGTACACATATATCACATTGTGGTTTTTATAATGGAGAAAACTCCCAACGAGGTAAAAATGTCGACACCTAACAAATCGTTGCAGTTTCGACGAGATTTTCTCCACTATAATCCCCATGTCAATGTTTTCTGATATATTATTTTCTTAGTATTTGTTGTGAATTTATTATTATTTTTTTTGCTAGTATATTTAATTATGCAAGTTGAGTTGTGGAATGATGTGTTTTTTTAGAAATTATGTTGCATATTTGTAATTTCTCATGAAGTTTTAATCAAAATAAAAATATACATTTACTTTATTATTTTTCAGATATTATTTAAAAATTTAGAATAAAAATTTCACACATGCAATAAGAAATCATATACATGTAACAAGTATTTTTATCTTGGGAAAAAAATATTCTAAAAACCCCAATGCTTCTTTCATTAATCAGAACAATAGAGATGAATTACTATTTCTTTTCTCAATTAATCTTAGTCTTAGAGTGCTCAACCTATCTCACTACTCAGTAAAGGCATCTAACCCAAAATCAGTAAATTTTTCCTTGTCTTGAGCCCTTATTTATTTCCGCTATTCCTGGATGAATTAGACCTTATCATTTAGGAAATTCCCTCCAATGGATTGCACAATTCTTCTAGGTTCTTCCTTTGACAACATGCAACATATGTACACTAAAAAATACTCTACAACTTATGTTACACTACCTTATAATCTCCATCTGAATTGGGTAACTCGAATTCTCTCCATGGACTAGCTATTTTCGGCTAATTGATTAGTTAATTGGATTATCACTAAGTTTGACTAAAGTCCCATTTTACTACTTTACCCTCTACTATTTCTTCCAACAGTTGGAACTAATTTAATTGAAACAAACCTTAGATAACTAACTTTGATTGCTACAAATTAGCAATCACACATGCTAAACTGAACTCTAAATCCTCCGACCCGAATTTTCTGAGTAAACTTGGTGACACAAGTCATGTCACTCAAGTTAACATCATCCAAGTTTTATGATGATGTGAAAATTTGAATTTTCTCAATTTAATCAAGGAAACATCATATTGAGAATGTTTTGCTTCATTTTCAGCAGTCCCTCTCAGCAAGAAAGATATTGTCAACAACCCCTATCATGCACTTGTGGAACTCAAGCATCCCTCTTGAGAATGCCTTTGTCAAAATGTGTTTATCATGTTTCTCTATCAAAATGTAACGCAACAACATGATCTGCCTCAACACACAATCCTGTAGATGGTTATACCAGATATCTATATGCTTGGATCGATCATGAAAGACAATATTTTCAGAGAGCTTGATGCAAATATGATTAGCAAAGTAGATCATTGTTGGATATGTCATCTAACCAAATAATCCAAGAAGTATCTTTCTCATCCAGATAGCCTTAAAAGTTACTTGACCGACATCCATGTTATCTACTTTTGTCGAGATGAGTCCAAAAATATGTACTTCATTTTGTACAAAGAAACAAATGTGGACCCAACACTGAAAATTAAAACTAAAGTACTCTTCCCGTCTGATCAAATCCCCTCCCAATCTGCATCTGTGAAACCATCCAAATTCACTCCGTTTTTGTATATGTACCATATTCAAAATTGGGTTGTTCCTCTAAGGTACCATAGAACATGCTTATTTTCCCTCCAAAATAATTTGGTTGGCCGAACGATGGCTTGACTCAACTGATTGATTGCATAAAACATATATGGTCGTGTGTTCACAATATACATAAGTGAACCCACCAATTTTTAGTAAAAATTAGTATGCACTTCCTCACCTAATGTTGCATCCTATTTCCTCCAATTCGTCACTAGAGTAGTCTCCATGGGTTTTCATCTGCCTATGTAGAACTTCTGAAGTATCTCATTGGAATACTTTCTCTGTGAGACAAACATTTCCTTTTCTACTTTACATACTTCAAATCCAAGGAAGCAATGCATGAGACCCATGTCCTTCATTTGAAACTCTCTTGCAAGGTCCTCCTTCCAGGATTGATTAGTTCTTCATCACTAGTTAAATTCAAATCATCAATAGATAAGACCATAATAAACTATTTACCTTCTACCAAATATGATAGATATTCTCATTCGCTTCAATTTTGGTGAAGCTCAAATCTGTGAGATAACTATTGCTCCTAGTGTACGAAGCACATGGTACTTGCAAGAGACCATACAATGCTCGCTTGAGTCTACACACATGATACTCTCGATAAAAATTCTTGAAGCCTTATGGTTTCTCGATATAGGTCTCCTCCTCAATAAATCCATTAAGGAATAATTTTTTCACATCCATCTAGGGAATCTTCCAACCCATCTATGAAGCTAGAGAAAGAATTGATCTGATGGATGAGTACCTTGCTACAGGTTAAAAGGTATCCTCATAGTCAATCCCTTCAACTTGAGAGTAGCCCTTGGCAACAAATATGGCCTTGCCTTTTTTTATGCTTTTGTTTGTTGCATGATTTACCTTGAAGATCCATCTAGAACCAACAATCGACTTATCTACCAGTCTTGGGACCACTTCCCCAACATTGTTTCTGACTATGGATTCATACTCCTTCACCATTGCATAAACCCATACATTTTTCTCAAATTATTCCTCAAATGAGGATGGCTCGGTCTCTACAAGCTCTATCATCAAAGCCATGTAGCTAATGTACTAATTTGGTGACCATGTCTGCTGCGCTTATTTGAAGGAGTACATACATTCTCCCTCACATCCTGCACAATTTTTTCAACTTCCCTGGTCCTTTTCCTGTCTTCTATAAATGGTTATTCTTGAGTGGTGGTCTCCACTCTCTTATCCTAAATTTATGTTTGCTCCAAAACTTCGTGAGATTCCTCCTTTGGAGCTAAAATCTCCTCCCTTGCTGGGATCAAACCTCCTTCTCAAGAGGGAACTTAATGGATTTCTCTCCATAAAATTTTACATCCCTTCACAAAAATGTCATTTTGAGGGATAAAAGATACACACAATAGTTGTGGGGAGTCTCTTTGTACCCCAAAAATATCCCCAAATATTTTTTTGGCTCTAGCTTCTTCCTCGAAATTTTGGATATATTGAAGTAGACAGAGGCTCCAAAGATCTTGACGTGTGAAACATCTTGATTCCTACTCATTAAACCCTCCTCCGTTGTAATTATGCCCAAAATATGATGAGGAATTCGGCTATGCACGTTGACTATTCTGTCTCATGCTTCAGCCCACAAGTGCAAAGGTAGGCCTTGGTCATGAAACATCACTCTTGCTTCTCCCACAATGCTATGGATCTTCTTCTCAACCACCTCGTTCTGCTATGGGTTGCGGGGTACTATCAACTCTTGTAGAATGCATTTTTTTCATTTAAATTTTTAAACTCATTCAAAATGTACTCACCTCCATTATCACTCCTAAGAGCATTCACATTCTTTCTTGTTTTTTTCTCAACTAGTGCCTTAAACTCAAAGAACTTATAGAAAGTCTCCTCCTTCTTCTGTATGAAGAAGATCCATCATTTTCTTCAATACTTATCTATAAAGATGACAAAATATTTGTTCCTCGCAGTGGAGGTTGTCGAGAAAGCTCCATAGACATTAGAGTGGATCCTTTCCAGGACTGCATGCGCCTTGTTGTCCCGATCATGAAATTTTTATTTTTTTTACTTCCACAAAGTACAACCTTTGAATACATCCTTATACTCAAGTGCTCCTTTGGGAAGGCCTATGCTTATCTTCTACATGATCTTCAAATTTTCAAGATGCAAGTGACCAAGTTTTCAAGTACTCCTTTGGAAAGGCCTTTGGTTATCTTCTACATTATCTTCAAAGTTCCATGATGCAGGTGGCCATGTACACTAACATCAGGGTTATGAACCTTCTCTGCTTTTTTTCTCAATTCAGCACAATCCTCCACATCTATCTTGTAGATGTTCCTCACCTGAACCCCAATTTTCTTCACTTTTCCCATGGCTATGTGTCTCATGAATTCCTTTCCTTTTATGATGATCACATCATATCCAAGTTCTTCCAAAACTTCAACAGAGATGATATTTTTATTTATGCCCGACACGAACATAGCATCCTTGAGCATGTGGGGGGGGGCTGACTTCCTCTGAAAGGTGATAGTACTAACCTCGGTTGCACTATAACTTCCGTCATCCCCCATATCAATGTGAATATGAAAGTATTTCTCCTCCAAGTCACTGAAAAATTCTATATTCCCCGTCATGTGGAATGAGGCACCTGAGTCCAACTACCACAGGCTCCCCATCATTGTGTTGGCCATTATTTCAATGAGGGCAAATTCAATCTTCAACCGTGAAGCCAAAGATTCACCTGTTCCTCCTCCTGAGGTTGTCTTGATTTCCTTATTGTGTGGACACCTCATGGAATAATGCCCAAATTCACGAAGATATAAGCATTTTATTTTTGATAAATCTTTGTTCTTCCCCCCTTCACTGGATTTTGGTTTGGAGTGGGATTTCGTCCCTTTTTCATTGTTTTTCTTTCCATCGAATGCAAAGTTTTCTTCATCGTCGCCCTTGGATGAGGTCCCATATCTAGTATTCTTCCTTATTTCATTTTGCACCAAATCGAATATAAACACTACCAATTCGATATTTTCTCCCTCCCATTCACCGAATCTTAAAAATTGTACCAACTCTTTAGAAGGCCCAGAAGGGCTAGGCTAACCAAGTATTCTTAAGGGAAATTAACACCTTCCCCTCCAAGTTCATCACGACACTATGCTGAAATTCTGAGATATTGTGTAATTGTGTCATTCTTCTCCATCCCGATACTTCAATGTTTATCCTTGAGCACAAGAATCTTGTGATCACTATTATTCTCGAAAAATTCTAACAAGTATTTCCACATCGCAAATGAAGTTTTTTTTTCGTGGATATTCAAGACAATATGATCAGGCACTCCCTCCAATATGATTCTCCTCACTTTGGCCACATATTTCTTCCACTTACCAAGGCTCTTAGAATCAGATGCTTGGGGTTTTGCAACACCTGACTTGATGTATTATAGACGACCATTGTCATCCAATACCACCTCCATTTGATCCTTCCATGTAACAAAATTATAGGTGAATTCCAAGGTATACTGTACCCTTAGTCCACTAAAATCCATCTTCTCAGTTCTGAAGATAACCTACAACATTGATTTCCAAATTCGAGCCTTTGGGAAACAACTTCGAGTTTATGCTCTACTATGAATCCAACTTTTGACACCATGTATAAATTATGGTTTATATTTGTAACTTCTCATGATGTTTTAACTAAAATAACAAGACACAAGTCTACTCTACTAGTTTGTGGACATTATTTCACAATTTACAACAAAAATTCCATCCATGCAACAACTAAGAATACACACGCAACACCTATTTTTATCTCGAGAAAAATATTTGCTAAAAAATCCAATACCTCTTGCATTAAAAAAAAAGAATAGAGATGGATTACAATTTCTATTCTCAACTGAGCTCACCCTGTAAGTGCTCAACCTATCTCATTTCTCACTGAAGGGCCCTAACCCAAAGTTAGTCCATTTATGCCTTGGATTGACCTCTTATTTCCTTACGTCGTTCCTCGAAGAATTATCCCCTATTATTTAGGAAATTTTCTAAATGGAATTGTGCAATTCCTCTAGGTCCTTCCTCTGACTACATGCAACATATGTGCACTCAAAACTAGTGTACAACTATTGTTACACTACCTTGGAGTCTCCATCTCAACGGGGTAACTCAAATTATCTACATGCACTATCCCTTTTGGGTTGATTGATCAGTTAACTAAATTAACATTGAGTTTGAATGAAGTCCCATTACAGAACTTGACCCTTCACTAGTTCTTCCAACACTTGAGACTATTTTAACTAAAAACAACCTTAGATAATTGTCATTGATTGCTACAAATTAGCAATCACACATGCTAAATTGATCTCCAACTCCTCCAAGTTAAATTTACTGAGTAAACTAGGTGACACACGCTATGTCATTCATGTTAACATCATCCAAATAGTTTTCTGATTTTGTAATTCGAATTTTCTCAATTTAATTAAGGAAAAATGAAATTAAGAATTTCTTGCTGCATTTTTCAACATTTTTTGAAAAATATTTGAACAAACCATAGAAATTAAAAATACTAAAACTTGTCATAAATTTTGTGTAATCATGGACTAAACTATACATATCAGAATGCACACAAAAGGAATAAGAAAATAATAAGCATAATACCATTATCAAAATAAAGTTATTTTGGAGAGCTAAAATGTTTACTCTTGCAATTTTTTATTTGGAAATTAAATAAAATCACGTAACTCTTTCAATAATCACACGCATTCAACGTAGTGGATGATTTTCCTTGCATTTAGTGATTTAGCATATATATTTGAGGTATTCATTACGGTCAAATTTGTCACACGAGGCCATCGACAAATGAACTAGTCGCAGTTGAGGAGCACACATTATTAGTGCCAAGTCATTTTTGTAGTTTAGTCTGCTTATATAGAGATGGATCATAATATGCTATTAATGTGTCCAATATTTATCATTTAGGTGTTAAAAATATCAAGGCCGACCTTTAGTTCTTTCCTGTAAATTCTCATGTAAATATATACTAAGGTATATGTTTGGGCTTTAGAGAGACTAAAGTTTCAATAAGCTAAGTTTTAAGGAATTGCATCAAAGCTTATCATGTTATTTTTTATTTTTTTTAAATAAACATGTAAACTATATTTTTTACATTTACGGAAATTTTAAAATCACTACATAATAAAAATATTGAACACAACCATGAGTTTAAAATACACAGAATAAAATGCATTTTAAGTATAATTGTTGAGAGGTGCTTGAACTAGGAGGCTCATCATTGAGATTTTCTTCAAAATCTCTTTATGAGGATAGTAACTAAATTTTCTATTTCAAATATTTGGTAATGCTTCAATAATATATGTTGTCAAACTAATTATTGTTATTTTTTATGTGTTTTGTCTAATTCTCTATAGTTATTTTTTATATTCATAATATATCTACACATAAAGGTTTGAGGTAAATTTCCTATTTCAAAGCCTTTATAATGATTTAAGTTGTGTATTGTCTCCAAGAACCTATTATTATATGTTATCTATTAGCGTGTGACTTTAAATCCACACACTAAGTTACAAATGGCCGAAAGAAACAAAATTTTCACCCTATTCTAATTATTTGATGCAGAAGGCAATTGAATGGTAAGCTACAAAAATGGATGCATTTATTTGAGAAGGAAACAATACATATAGTGTCATCCATGCTTGTGTCAAGGTTGTATTAGAATAATGATAACGTGGATTAGATTATTATAATATTATGATATGAAGACGCAAAAAATATTATTTGTATCATTGTTGAATTATAATTATTCAAAATTATGATAATTCAACTTAGATTATTAAAATATTATAATATGAAGACATACAAAATATGAGAAATTGTGACTTCATAGTTATGTATATGTTAACCGATCATAGAATATTATGGAAACCTTTATAATCTACAAGTTTTACATAGAAACAAGTCCTTTATTATAAAGTAGGGAGGTTGTTGTGTTAAGTTGCATCGCGTGAAAATATCTGCAATCAAGTTAGGGAACCCAACAAACTATAGTCACATTCATTCTCCTTAGTCTTCTAAACTCATATCCGTATGAATATTGCACTTTCTCTGAATCAAAATTTTTTGGAAGCTTAATATGAAGATAGTTTGAAAGTTACAATAATTTAAGTATAGATGAAGCTATGCATGTGAATTCCCTTCATCCCCACCCTAACTCCCAATGGGAAATCCTTTGATACCACCCCATTGTTCTCACCCAACTTTGAGCCATTGTTGCCCATATTTCTACTTCTAAAGGACTAGATTTCTAATTCTAAGGCTTTCTCTTTGTAACAATTGCATTACGATGATTCCAAAATCATTCTCAGTACTATGTTGTACTAAAAATAAACCTTTAATTGCCTCACATTAAGAAAATACACATGGATTGTTTAATGTTGTTCTTATTTCACAACAAAGGAACTATCTATTACAACATGTTCTATTGATTCACCACCCAAATTTGAGATAGAAGAATTGGTTTCACCAAATCTATATCAAGACCCATCCTCAAAGTGAGTAGTGACACTTTCATATCCTTCAATGCTAGGGGAAAATCTAAATCTAACAATAATGTGGGAAATGGAAATCTCATTTTAGTGTCTTGAAAGTTATTGAACATGCAAGTTCCCCCTTGCCCAAAATCCACCTATGAAACTTGCCATGGATTTGTATCATTCATGCATGTCATGAAAACATTAGAGATAAAATAGTTCGTTTCATTTTTATCATTGAACTTGAAAGTTTCCACCTTGCTCATAATTTACCTATGAAAGTGGCCATGGACTATACATCCATTTGATAGAAAAATTCCAAATAAAATGGATATTGGGCATCTCTATATGTCATTCATCTATGTGATAAAAAAATTCTAGATTAAATATTTCATAAAATTTTCAGCCCTGCAAGTTTCCTTGACCCATATCATTCTTGAATGTGATGAAAACTTTCCTCACGAAATGTTGTCACTATCATTAGTACAAGTTTCTTATTTTCTTTTAAGTTACATATGAAATTACACATAGATCTCTAGTATTTATGCATATGATGATAAAATTCTAGTTAAAATGGTTCATGTCATTTTTATTGGATGGATCTCTAGCACTCTAGGGCTAATTTCAAAATAATAATGACACAAAATGAATTTGTACCCTCGTGAACTAATATTAAAAAATTACACGACCATGTTAATGTAAACACAAAAGAAACAGTGAAAATAAAGTAATTTTTAGAACATATAAATTTGATTATTATGATATTATTAATTTCAATTAGTTTTTATAAAAATAAATAAAAATAAATAAATTTAATTTAATTAAATAAATAAATTTGAAAAAAAAAGAATATTTAACTATATATGTAATGTTTAAATTTTCATATATATATATATATATATATATATATATATATATATATATATATATATATATATATATCATTATGATATATGTCCTCTTATCATATTTTGAAAAATAGTATCATTTCTGAATTGTATAACAAACTCAAAAAAAGTTGAAACTTGCTTAAGATCAATTAATAATACATTTTTATTAATAATATATAAAATTTATTTTATCTGACATTCAAAAAATAATTGATGGCCATTTCTATACTAGAATAACATAAATAGTATGGAAAGTGCTATAATGTTGGTTGATTAAAACTAATAAGCAGAACATAAATGAAAAATGAGGAGGAAATGAATAGGATGGTTCTTACTAAAATTACTTAGTTATTTTTATAAAAGTTAGAAGACATTTTATGTAGATAATTCAGAAGCTATTTTTAGAAGTTAAAATTAATATTTATTATATATATATATATATATTCATTGTAAGTAAATAAAAGACACACCAACAAAATATAGTATAACTAAGTTCAATAATCCCATGTATGTAAGTAGGTATGCATTGCATAAAAAGATATTCATCGCAATCAATAACATATTAGGCATGCAATTTGAAATGCCATGTAGAAAATGGATACAATATCAACCCTCCACTACAACACCATTTAACCAATGTTAAAGCAATTGATGAAGTCTAAGTATATTACTTTCTTACATCAATTGGTGAAATTGTTCAATAATGGTTTAAGTAATTGAAGATACCATATTGGTAAAGTTTAGTCTTTGGGAGACCAAATTATCAAGAAAATATACCTCCATATTGGAGTTATTGGTGAATCTTAAGAACTACTCACCCATAAAATCCATGTTTCATATTTTTTCTCTGAGTTTGAGTAAGGTGGTTTTGAATGATGGAAGGTCACGGGTTTGAAATTCTCTTATCTTTGATAACTTTCTTACATGTGTTTGTTGTGCACAAGATTTTGTGTGCAGCTTGTTTCTCTTAAGAAAAGTTGAAACCGTTGGCATGCTATTTTGTTTTCATTAGCAATTTGTTTTTTCTAGCTATGAAAGTTACATTGGTGCAATCACCCAACTGGATCATTTAAAAGACATTCTTTCTAGCTCCTACGAGCTTAGTATTGTTTTCGCGAAAACAGAATATTCATGGACTAAAAACGTAATTCTTTATAACCTCCATTTTGAAGAAAAATCATAATGATTAACTAAGACCCTTAATTATAGGTTTCAATCTATAAATGAGATTACTTTTCTAAGACCCTTAATTATAAGTTTCAATATATAAATGAGAACCTTAATTATAAGTTTCAATATATAAATGAGATTACTTTTCTAGTAGCTGCAACTTGAAACGCTGCTAGGACTTTTTGATAGGAAAGCATGGTTATCATCTTTTAGGACTTTTTGATATGAAAGCATGGTTATCATCTTTTAGCGTAGTTGCTAATATCATGCAATAGTTATCATTTCTGTGTTTGTATAACCAATCCACTTTTACTTCACAGGTTAACCATGTTCTTTGAGATTACTTTCCTCTACCATTAATTAGTTGCGTTTCTTCATCAAAGTTTTATAGCCTTCTCATGCTCTTTCCTTTCAACATGTCTTTTTCCTTTTGGAAACTTCTTTACATGCACTTTTAATACGTAACAGCATTGGCATTACTCTCTCATTTGCTTCATTCTAGTTACTTATTAGTATTCATCTTTCAAACATTTTCTACATGAATGCTTATCATCAATTGTAGATGAATACTTATCATGATGTTATAACCTAGACACATTTTCCTTTCGGAAAGATTTTTCAGATTGAACATCATTTTTATACGTTTTATACAAAATTAAATTTACTTAAATGAAGAGTGCGAGTACATAATTTACTTGCCACTAGTTGATAGGCGAGTAACTAACCAAATGCTTCTGGGCTTCTCCGAGAATTATAAATATTAATGATATCCTTACTTATACAATGGATATATACACTTTATCAGTGCCATTTCCGTTGTACTTTGTCTGTGGAGTTTAAGCTGGCTCTCTTTGTTTTTAAAGATTTCCGTTGTATTTTGTCTGTGTGTTTTAAGCTGCCTCTCTTTGTTCTTAAACAAGTAGAAGGTATCTATGATAAAAATCACAAATTTCGTATTAATCAGAGAATTTTATTAATCCTTCTTACACCGAGTCCGAGGATATTTGCATAACTATTAATTACTCACTCACGTGTATGAAGGTACGGAGATTTGTTTAAAACATGTCTACTGGGGTTTCCCGTCATAATTTCCACCGATCCGCACGTAAGCACTTTTATTTTGGAGAACGATGGTGGGCTTTTCGTTCCTTATTTACCGGCCTCCGTCATGGAGTTAGCCGGGAAGTCTAATATAATGACAGGACGTGGAGAATATCACAAGATGAAGCGAGGAGGTTACTTGCGTGTCGTCGGTATTCCGATTCTCAAACGCCGACTCCTCTCGGAAATACAAAACGTCATAACCGCCTCTCTCTCGCGATGGGGAGGAAGAAATGTAGATATCCTCGATGAAGCGGAAGAGGTAGTCATGTGACTTTGATCTTCAAGAAGTATTATAAGATTTTGACCATTAACTCTTTCAACTGTTTTGATTTGGAGGGAGAAATGTAGATATCATCGATGAAGCGGAAGAGGCAGTCATGTGACTTTGATCTTCAAGAAGTATTATAAGATTTTGACCATTAACTGTTTCCATTGTTTTGATTTGGATGCAGATGATATTTTCACTCATGGCCCACCAAATATTAAGTCTTAAAGCGGGTGCAGAGTTTGACAGAATGAAAGAAGATTTTCATGTTTATAGAAAAGGACTTTTCAGCGTACCGCTCAACATCCCTGGAACATCTTTCCACAAAGGCTTGCGGGTAATAATAGGGACGCGGGTGTGCTATTTGACTGTTTCTGCACAATCATTATTATTGTTTTTCTTTGTTTTTGAGTGGACATTGTAGGTGTTCATCCTCACCCATTTAGCCTTTTAGCCTTTTCAGCCATATCATACCAGTTTAGGCTCTCTTTTTTTCAAGTAAAACTTTCTTTTTCGAAAACTAAATATTATAAATGTAACAACCTTTCACCTTTGACCCTTAAATGTGATGGCCCAAATATATTTTCATTCAAAGTCATCCACTTATTGGATATTCCCTTTTGGATCTGCAGAAAAAGAAAGACCTTTCTAATCAAATAAAAAACATTATCGATGCTAGGACTATGAACATATTATCCCACGATACACCCGACGACCTACTATCATTGATGCTAAAAGAGGCAGTGGAAAACGAAGATGGGGAGCTTGAATTTGCAACACTTCACATCATAGATTTCCTTCTGTCAGTAGTCTTCTCTTCGATGGAAGGTACACCAAAAGCAATTGCTTTGGTCATGAGGCGTTTATCCGAAAATCCGCATATCCTCAAAGAACTCATGGTTAGTAGAGTTAAATTAGAAAGCTTATTTCTGTGACACCGCATGACCAATTTGAAAAGCTATTGATACCACTGCAACTGTATGATGTTTCATATACATCAATATTTCATGTCCACTAACATGATGCAGGAAGAACACGAAGCTATCAAATGCACCAAAGGAGTGAATGAGAAGTTTTCATGGGATGACTATAAATCAATGACTTATACAAAATGTGTAAGTCATAATATAGATTTGTTTAATTGGTTTCCATTTATATCTCTATCATGACAAACTATATTGGGAAAAACATGAGATGGATCCGATTTTATTGATTTCTCTCAGGTTATCAAGGAGGCTTTGAGATTAGGGGATGGACTCTTTAACAGCATGTTGCTGAGGAAAACCGCCGAGAATGTACAAATCCGAGGTATGCCACAACTCGCAAATTCAGAAAAATATAGTGTTAACACCAGTGGTTTGTAGTTCTAAGTTCTAACAATTGAATATATGATTATTGTTGAAGGATATACGATTCCCAAAGGATGGACGTGCATAATATTTGATGAATTTTCCAACGTGGACAGCACGTACTACACAGACCCGCTTGCTTTCAATCCTAGGCGATGGCTGGTGAGAGATATGCCCGAGCTTTGTCAACTAAAAAGCAAAATTAATTTGATTTACTTCTATACTCACCATTTACCTTCTAAACCTTTCAGGACCTAGATATGAATCGCACACCCTATATAACCTTTGGAGCCGGCCCTAGACGTTGTCCTGGATATAACTTCGCTATGGTGGTCATATCGTCTTTCCTGCATCATGTTGTGGAAAAATTCCAGTAAGAATTGCTACACTCAACTACACAAAACATATAACGATCATTTTTTTTTTGGTTGGATATTTTGATATAAGAACTACATTTTACGGCATTATGCAGATGGGATTACATTATATCAGATGCTAAGTCAAGGTGGTTTGATTCACCATTCACTTCAAGGATGGATGGGACATTTCACGTGACAGAATTAGAAAAGCAGTAACTCTGCAAAATTATCCATAATGAGACAATGAAAAATTAATAAATAAAACAATTTACACCGCTTATCTCTTTGATTAAGCTTACTGAGATACATGATAATCCCTAGATATTAGGAAATTATCTTGGGTATAGGAGCACGGACATGACTCTATCATGGTCTTTGTTTTAAAATAATATGTCATTCATGAGTATAAATAATTATAGAGTGAACATTCATCACTAATAGAGAGCTCTCCGATGAGTGTTGTTCTATCAAACACAAATATGTTCATCGCATGAATCAGTATGCCACTGTGTCGTTGATTTTCGTGAATTTTGTTTAGTAATTTATTTAATTTAAATATTTTATAAGTTTGATTCAATTTTTAGTGACTAAATTTATAGTGTTATTGAGGTATGAAAAAGCGTTAGTCAGGTTAAAATTTATATGGTGTTGTAATGAGCCAGATACTAATTAATGATGATCTAGATATCATAATGTAACAAACCATAAATATTTCAACAAATTAAAAGATACCACTATAATAATTTTTGGAAAAAATATTCTAATTTTATTAAAAAAAATATTACATTTTCAAATATATATTACAGCAATTTAATTTATTTTTTATTTGTTTTTAATATTATACATTAAATAGAAAATAAAAATTATTATTTGGAGTTTGAATATTTTTCAATTTTTTCAATAAAGTAATACACTTTAATAATGGATTGAACAATATTTAGCATAGAGTTTATATATATTAACAAATTAGATGAGTGAATTTTGTTATTATTAATTATTTTATATTTACAAATAAATTTAATTTAATAATGTAAAAATATTGCTAGTATAGATCTATTTTATAAATTTTTAGACAAATCAAATTTCTTGATATATAATTATTTTTTAATGCAAACATGGAAAAAAAATTACACCTAAAGAATTTTAATTCCTTTCTGCTCTAGGTAAATGGAGGGCTATTGGATATAATGTCTAGTTTTCTAGGACATTTGAATTATTTATACAAATATTGAAATTACTTTCAATATTTAAAAATGTTTTATCTATAAGAATATTTTTTTTAAATTGTTATATATGTGTGAGACATTGAAATAATTTATTTATAAACCACATTGATCATATTAAAATTGTTGGAATATGTAATTCCTACTTGTCTGCAGTGTTGACTCTCTATGTAAGGAGTTTGTTCCTATATCATAGGAGGTAGCTAAATCTAAATCTTCCTAGTTTAGTGTGTCGTTGAGATATTCTCTCAACTACCTTATTGTGCATCCAAAATAGTCTATTTTATTAATATAATATAATGTGCGTACTTGGACCTCGGACCCTCCTAGACTTAAGAAACCATGGAAATAAAGAGTTTGTTTGTCCATTAATATTTTTTTTTAATTGTCCATCGGATTATTAAATTCAGTTTGTGTGTCCATTAATTTGGGCGGAGTTGTATTGGAGCAACAATGCTCTGGCTGGTGCAAATAATCCTGACTGCTACGACTGAGTCTTGAAAGAGCATCTAGGGATCGCAAATTCGAGTATGGATCTGTTGAGTGGATCTGTGTTGAATGGTTAGCGCAGGTAAGGAGGTGGATCATGCTACAATGGTTCAAGTTGTCTGAGTGTCCCTATGCGCAAAAAAAGTATATATATATATTTTTTATACGGGTGCATTGTGGTGCGACTTGTGCGCTTGGTGCAGTAGTGCCTTGTTACTCCTCTACTTTGTTTTGTTGTTCTGCCCTGGTTTTTATTTATGGAACATCAGATCTAATGTTGGAGTTTCAAATTGAAAAACCTGGTTCGGCGGATCAATAAATTTTTTAGTATACATGTTCTCTTTTTCTTTTGATACACATCAGAAACCATAGATTAGTACATATCTGATTTACAGAGATGCCAAGGAATTCCCTCCACAAAATCTCATTCTATATGAAAGAATCCATCATTAGCATTCATTAATTATGGTTTCATCATTAGAATTCATTAATTATATGTAATTGTCACCCATCTAAAGGATCCAAAGTGATCTTTTGAGATTTTATGGTCTGTGAGGAGTTCGTCATGGTGACGAGAGCCGATGGAAAGAAATTGGGATTTTCAGCGCCCATTTTCATCAAAGATCTCACAGCGACATACCCCCACCTTTTGTTCCAATTGGAATCCGATGATACAACACGTCGCTATCTTTCGTCAGACCATAAGTTGGTTCACAGGAAGCATTATCAGCTACTGCTCCACCCTTATCTTCCTTCTCTTTCAAAATACATTGTCTTAAGAGAGGCGAAAAGCATCGATGGAGGCAGAATTAGCAGAGAAAGAGATTCATGTTGTGCGTGGAGGGCTCGACGCAAAGGAAGAGTGAATGTTTATAGGAATGTGGTGTATTGTGCCTAGTGTTGTGCAGTGTTGCAATACAGTGGAGTTGCTTTCTCTCAGAGATTTTTGTCAATTTTTGGATTGAAGGGTGTTGCCGTGAGGAGAAGAGAACAACCATCAGATATGATCCTTTGGTGAGATGCAATTAGTACGGGCAATTGTTATTTTCATAAGGCATGTCTGAAGTTAGATTTCCTTATGAAAATTTGACATGGATATTCTCATGGAACTGGTGTGGAGATCTGTGAAGAAGAAAGAGTCGATATATGACAAAGGCTGGAGAGTAAATGCAAGTCAATCTAGATTGAGCTGGGGATTTGATCTTGATCCGAATGGATAACTTTAATATGAGTTCCTCTATGTAATGGGCAGATTCAGATGAATGAATCTTACCATCAGAGCCATCGGGAAGACCATCGGGTGGATGGATTGGGCGGTCGCAGCGCTGATGCCTGGTCTAGTGTCTCTGATCGTTGTTCCACTTATTCTTTATGTGATCTACGCGCCCTCGGTCAAGAGCAGCCCCGATGCACCGAAACTCGCCAAGGGGAAGCTAGAGATAATCGGGCCAGTGACGAAGAATGAGATCATTATGAGCGCCATGCTCCTAGTCATGGTTGGCCTTTGGATATTTGGGGGAATGTTGAAGGTGGATGCCATCACTGCAACAATCCTTAGTTTGTCTGTCCTTCTCTCCACAGGTGTTATGACATGGAAGAAGTGCCTGGCTGAATCGATAGCTTGGGACACCATGACGTGGTTTGTTGCACTAATTGCAATGGCAGGTTATGGTTTTATTTCATGGTTTAGCCAGACTGTTGTGAAGGTTGTAGGTGGATTCAGTCTGTCATGGCAGTTTTCTTTTGGAATATTGGTATTGATGTACTTTTATTCTCACTACTTCTTTGCAAGTGGTGCAGCTCATATTGGGGCAATGCTCACTCCCTTTTTTATCTATTGCAAGTGCTTGATTGTTGTTTGGCGAGATGGTGGACGAGGCCACTGTGAAGGGTCGAGTCCTCGAATGCTGGTTTTTGTTTTGGTTTCAATTTGTTTTAATTTCTCATTGGAACGAATGATTGGCTGCTTCACCCCCATGCTCAAGATTGAACAAGGCAGTTTCAGGTTGGAAGATTTGTTATTTTGTGGTGCGATGGGTAGTTGAAAGAGCCGAGTGCGAAGATGGTGCTTTATATGAGATAAAAGCCACATGATTTATATGTCATGATCAGATCAATTTATGTTGAAAAGGTTACCTGGTGCAAGTGCTGGTTATGATGGTTACTAGTGTTGTGATTGTGGCCTGGCGTAGAGAGGAGGCCGATAGATTGTTGTGTGTTCTGTAGGTGTCAGAACAGGTTTGGGAGAACGCAGAGTTGTCGGGAGCTTCCAACTTCTTGTGTTTGGGATCGACCTGGTTGAATGTTGTGCGCTTTTTCTTCACTGGTACAACCACAACGTGTAGCACATGAATAAGCTTGAGGGCACTATTTTGAGTGAAAGAGTTAATGGGATGGTTGGATTATATGATGCTCTTCCTTGTATTTGTATTTATAACCAGATGATATAAATTCGGTTGTTTGTTTTAAAGCACGATTTTTTGTACACGCTTGGGGAAATGATATTCTTTTATGGTGGAATCATTTTTAGAATTAAAATCAATATACATATTGAGATTAGCCATCTCAATATGAAGTTATTTTTTTAGAATTGGCTACTCTAGAAAATGACAGGTGAAACATGAAGTTCCAAGTCTTAATTAAAAAATACAAAGATGCCCAAAATATGAACAACGAAAAGAGGAGGTAAAGAAGAAAAAAAATTAGTATGATGGACATTGATAAAGTTGTGTGAGTTTTTCGTGAGTTTGTGGAATAGACTCTTGTTGATGAGTCACATAGTTGAATGGTAAGAAAGTCTAGGATGGTATTTTTAGTGGTCATTGTATGTACCTAGTAACTCCAATAGTTGGAGAGTGTAATGTAAGGGCTAAAATGCGAAGTTGGGTTACACTTTTGTGAGAATAGGGGGCGTAATTTTTTTTTTAGTAATAGTTCAGCCAAACGTTTGATAAATTTCGACTAAACTATTGGATAGTTCGTCCGAACTTTATGAGAAAGTTCGGCCCAACTCATTTTTCCATTTAGATTGATGGCACACTGACGACGTGGGCAAACAGAGTTTTCGCCGGAGATGGGAAAACCGACAACAAAAGTTCGACCGGAATTTTACTCTTAAAATAGTTCGGCCGAACTATTTCTTATAAATATATCGCCTGCAAAGTTCATTGTTTTCCCGCATCTGTGTTTCTCTGCTCTGTTTCTTCGTGCATTTTATGTGTTTCTTCGCACGTTTTTTGTGTTTCTTTGCTCCGTTTCTTCACACATTTTGGTTTTTCTGCTCTATTCGTTGAGTTTTTGCAGCGCTGCTGCTAGTCTGGGGCTGCTTCCGCTCTGTTGGTGATTATTTACGGTGACGTCAAGCGAACGACTAGGTAGGAATTCTTTCTGTTGCTAATTCTCCACTTGTGCATGGAAGTTTAGATCAAGTTGAAATGTAATTATGAGTTTATTTAACTCATCTTTGTTTTATGATTGCAAACTAAGTATAATTAAATTTTTTTAGCTATGGAACACTGTCTCAGTGTATAGCTATTTTTGTGTTTTTTGATGGATAAGAATGGTCTTTCATTAATGACAATGTTCTTTCCCTTGATCTATGCCACCAACTGGTCATCAGTAGGTAGATTGATATCATCCTTCGTCTGCCCAGATTCAGTCAACATGCCAACAAAACCATCCCCAGAAATGTCGATTAGCTGATAAACAATGTGAACAAATTCTTGTTGTTCCTGTGGATCCATCAATTTCATCCGCTCTAGCTGATTCTTATCGTGTTATGGAATGCACTAAGACAGTGAGAGCAACTAAAGTTCCTCTCCCAGTCGAGCTACTTGGTTATTATTGTGCCCATGATGTCGCTAGTCGTTCAATAGCCCATATATCCCAGTCACATTTTCAGAGGGTTATCCCTTGCCATACATAGCCAATATGGATTCTCATTAAGTGCCCACCATAAGTTCATTACTAGCCCCAGTCATCCAATAATCTATCAGGACTAGAAATCGCTAGATCAGTAGCTCCTCCGGAATGACTGGTAGTACCACTTAGGGGCAGATGGACAGTCCGCTCAGTGCCACTACCCACTTCTACTGAGGCTGGGCTTAATGGGAGCAATAGCGAAGGTGAAGCTTGCATCTTCCCCAAAGGTTTATTGGTCATCAATATGACATGTCTCTAATAGAACCAATTTTATTATCTGAACAATCGGGATTCTCCACCTGTGCATGGAATTTTACCACCCCTATTAAGCTTATGTCATTACTAGGCCTTCTCTCGATTCCTCAACACTGGAATGTGCAACCTTTAGTATTTTTTGTAATCACTCATGGTGTGGATAGACTGTAGCTAAACTACCATAATTATGCTTTAAATTTCATTACCTTTTGCTGTAAGTTGAATGTTCAATTTGTGGTAGTATGAAATGCATTCAGTTGCTGCAGTTGTTACTGTTCCTGTGGATCCATCAATTTCATCCGCTCTAGCTGATTCTCCACCTGTGCATGGAATTTTACCACCCCTGTTAAGCTTATGCCGTTACTGAGCCTTCTCTCAATTCCTCAACGTTGGAATGTGCAACCTTTAGTATTTTTTGTAATCACTCATGGTGTGGATAGACTGTAGCTAAATGGCCATAATTATGCTTTAAATTTCATTACCTTTTGTTGTAAGGTGTATGTTGAATTCTTGGTAGTATGATATGCATTCGGTTGTTGCAGTTGTTACTGTTCTTGTGGATCCATCAATTTCATCTGCTCTAGATGATTCTCCACATGTGCATGGAATTTTACCACCATTTTTAAGCTTATGTCATTACTGAGCCTTCTCTCGATTCCTCAATGCTGGAATGTGGAATCTTTACTATTTTTTGTAATCGCTCATGGTGTGTATAGACTGTAGCTAAACGGCCATAATTAGGCATATGAGGGTGAAGGGAACTTTGTTTTACAAGAAGAATCATTGAACTAGAATGATCTACTGCTGTAATGTGACTACATATTGTCTTTTTCAGATGTATTTTTGTATGAGACAGAATTTGATCTTTTATACTTCATAACCTGTTATGGATATATCAAGAGGATTTTGTATATGAACTGTTATCAATATATGAAGCAGGGTTTTTTCTCCTTTGAAAAAAGAGTTGAAATCATTCTAAATTCACATATGTTCAGTGGTGTCACTGTTTCACTTCCGATATTATGTTGCTTACCTTGATGAACAGGTGGAACTCTGCTGGGAGGCCTCTCAGTTTTTTGACTCTTTGCTCATACTGCCAAAGGCTGTTATATGTTATATGGGATGTACTGTATATTTATTTACTACATATTCTCATATAGAACTTTGAAATAGTATGATGGAAACCAAACATAATAATGTATTAGGACATCACAACTTGCTAATTAGTTATTAGACTACATATCTTCATATAGAACTTGCAAATAGTATGATGGAAACCAAACATAATAATGTATTAGGACATCACAACTTTCTAATTAGTTACTAAACTACATATCTTCATATAGAACTTGCAAATAGCATGATGGAAATGTGAACTTGCAAATAGTATTTTGGAAATGTGGATCCCATGACTCTTCATGATTAATGCTTCTAGAAACCAAACACAATAATGTATTAGGACATGCTCCTTTAGGCTTGGTGGAATTAACTTTGCTTTTTATTTCTCTCTTACACACACATATATGTGAAGAGATGATCCAATTTTGTTTTTTATTCATAGATCAAATGTCATTTAAATACAAGATTTATCGTAATGTACAATGATTAATTCCATATTATTCATAGATCAAATGTCAATTAAATACAAGATTTATCATAATGTACAATGATTCATTCCATATTATTCATAGATCAAATGTCATTTAAATTCAAGATTTATAATAATGTACAATGATTCATTCCATATTCATTTTTAGATTCAGGAGGAGTCATTTAAATACAAGATTTAACATAATGTACAATGACTCATTCCATATTATTCATAGATAAAATGTCATTTAAATACAAGATTTATAATAATGTACAATGATTCATTCCATATTCATTTATTCCATATTATTCATAGATCAAATGTCATCTAAATACAAGATTTATAATAATGTACAATGATTCATTCCATATTAATTTTTAGGATTAATTCCATATTCATTTTTATATTCAAGAGGAGCTTTTGAGAATGTTATGATAATTCCAATAAAGAATGAGCTAGTCTCATCTTCAACATCTATTAATTAGATATGAAAATTTATAATACTACCGTGTACATTTGAGAATATTTATTTACATGTTTATATAAATTATATATGTACATGTATGTACTTCTTCTTTTTCATAAATTGTTTCATTAAAAAATGAACCCTTTAAATGATGAACCTAGTTAATGCTTCTTCTTCATGAAGAAGACTACTTGATCTTTCAATTTGAATTTGATGATGGTCCTTTGTTATCTTTCTTGACTACTTTGTTATATTTCTTGACTACTTCAAATTATTGACACAATCATATGGTTCTTGTTACTCTTTTTATTCCTTCCTTATATTGTATTCCACCCCTTAGATATTGTGTACTCTCCCACATAGATATTGCACTCAATTTTGATGGTCCTTTGTTATCTTTCTTGACTACTTAAAATTATTGACACAATCATATGCTTTTTGTTACTCTTTTTATTCCTTCCTTATACCTATTCTCCCCCTTAGATATTGTGTACTCTCCCACATAGATATTGCACTCAATTTCATAGGCTCTTCTTTTGATGTCAAATATATTGTATTATCCCACTTAGATATTTTGTACTCTCCCACATAGATATTGCACTCAATTTCATGGGCTCTTCTTTTGAAGTCAAATAAGTGACAACAATTTACAAGAACTATCACTAATTTGTTTCTCACATGTTCAAATGGTTCTCTAACAAGATAATTTACAAGATCTATTCCTAATTTGTTTCTCACATATTCAAATGCTTCTCTAACAAGGGCCTTTGTGGGTATGTATTCCATATTCACTATTTTCTCAAAGACTTGTTGTGTGAAGAAGTGGTACTTTATGATGATATGTAAATAGTGATTGAAGGAAGTAGAATATTTTATTTTTGAAATTATTATTACACTTCTATTGAAACACTTAATAGATATATAGGTTTGCCTTAATATCTTGTAGAGCCCATTTCATCCAAAACACTCAAAAAGTGTATTCCACTTCTACTCACTCAAAAAAAAAATTACCTTAATATCTTGTAGAGACCATTTCATCCAAAACACTCAAAAAGAAGTAACTACTATGTATTCCACTTCTACTCTAGATAGAGAAAGTAACGACTCTTTCTTACTTAACCATTAAACCAAAGACTCTTCTAAGTAGAATTATACATTTTCCACTAGTACTTTTCACAAGCCTAGTTGAATCTCTATATGTTGTCAATGTAAATTTCTCACAAGTAAAATTTTCAATGTAAATTTCTTAAATTCTACAAGTTCTATAGGAAGAGTCTGTAAAGGGCCAGGTAGCCTCTAGATCTCATCTTTTATGAAAGGTGACATATCTAGTAAAAGCCCCTATAGTCAATCTCTGGAATAGATCTAAATAGAAGTTCTTCATTTTAATATCCATAAATCACAACCACTTTAAGGTAAACTGTGTACATGTGTCATTTCTCCCACAAACTAAAGGCTTCCTCCCATCAATTTTAGATGTGAATTCTAGACCATAAAATTTTTAAGTCAAACTTTAAGATAAACCATGCACATGTCATTTACCTCATGATCTTGTGTCATTTCTCCCATGCATTTGCAATAAATGTCACTTTATTTTTTATTGAATTTGTTTTTTTTTCAGGGATAAGAAAACCATTAAATATGATTGAAAAATGGAAATTATGCATAGAAGTTTCTTGCTATCCCAATCCAGGGAAAGCAGTGATTACATATTTTCTTTCCAATATTGCGACTAGCAAAATAATCCAAAGGAAAATGAATATACCGGGAAGAAACAAAAACAAAGAGGCATATTATATTGGATTGATAGAAGGCTTCGGAACAACGATGGAGTATGGATCAAATGGAATTGTATATTTCACCATTTCTAAACTTGTGTGCAAACAAATGAATGGCGTGTGCCAAGTTAAGAAGGAGAGGCTAAAATAATTGCATGGAATAACAAAAAATATTGTTAGCCAATTTCAATTTTTTAGTATAAGGCATTGTACAAATGTGAATAAGATGTTTTCTGATCTATTGTATGGGGAAATGCCAATTCAGGATTCATCTATTAAATATGAATTAGAATCATACACAGCAATTCCAATGCAATATTAATCTCTCAAAGATGAATTAGTTTTGAGATGTTTGTTGGAAATGTTGTCATTGATGGCAAAGGAGATGAAAGAGGAGGAGCACCTGAAACATCATCCAAGGAGAAGAGGAAGCAAAAATAGAGGTAGCAGAGACAACAAAAATATAAGTAAGGGAGAAGCATCAGTCAAAGAATTAGTTGAGGTAGCAGAGAGAGCAGAAGACAAGTAGCAGAGGCAGCAAAGAGAGCAGTAGAGATAACAAAGAAGCAGAGAGGTAGCAAGGTAGCATAGAAAGGACAGTAGAAGAGGGCCATTTAATAGCAGATCTGGAGAGACAGAGCAGTGAAGATTGGACGGGCCTGAAGGAGATTAATACAGAGGTTTATTTATGTATTAGGGGTTTAATACAGTTTGCATATGAATGCTGGAGAGAGGTTAGAATTAGAGTATACCTAGAATAAACTTTGCATGAAGAATTCTGTGTGGATATGCCTTGAATTTCCTAGAAATCATGCCTTCAACCCTGTTTGGAATATTGGAAGCGTGAAAAATTAAGAGACGGTCGAGCAATAGAGGCAGAGGTTGACCAGGAGAGGCACAACAAAGGCAGAGGCAGAGATGAAATGGTATGTCTTCCATGGGTCCAATGTTGTTTTAAATATTGATGGCTGGCTTTTTATTTAAAGTTTGGATATAAGAATATAAGTTGAGGTGGGCCCGGATGAACTGTTGCGTTAATAGTTAGTGATAAAATTTAGACAAAGCATTATTTCATTATAAGCAAGGCGAGTTAAAATAACTATGGAGCCCGAAAGGTTATATTACTACATATATTAGTTTTGGGCTTAAGTATGAACCAAAGACTTAATATAATATTGACGGAGAACATTATATGTAGTGTGAGACCCCCCTACATAAAATTCTAAGAATCGTTACCCAAGCTGGAGGATACATAAACATAAATTCCAAGAATCATTACCCCAGATGGAGGATACAATAAAGGCGGAAGCGAAAGCTTATATATATGCAGTGCGTTGCATATATTGCGCCTTATACACAAAGGTCCAAAGCATATATATATATATATATATATATATATGGATAAATTTATGGACAAGGGACCAAAGGTATAATACAAGGCATATGTTTCATATTATTGAGCCCGAGATCAAAAGAACCAAAGGTAACAAAGCCTTATATGGTGGGACCCTTTCCAAATCGCATCGGAAAATTGATAGCGGAACAGGTTAACAACAGGTTGCAATTGCGATTGAGTTCTGGACCCGATGGATTTATAAACCACGATTGATATATGTTTGATTTTTGGTAAACAGTGTTACATCGCATCGGAGAGAAGTGTGGCAGCAAATCATGACAATAGAAGTTGCGATTGCGATTGAAGTTAAGGACCTGATATGGTTTAAACAACGATTCATATATGTTTGAGTTCTAGAGATTTGATAGATTGTGGGACCCTCACCCAATCACATCAAAGAAACTTGGCTGTGGAACGTTAAAAAAAAAAATGCGATTGCGATTGAGTTCCGGACCCGTGGGTATATAAACTGTAATTCATACATGTTTGAGTTCTTGTAAATAGTGATTGATTGCATCGGAGCATTGGAGCACAAGAATATTGCAACATGCAACTAAAATTTGCGATTGCAATTAATCACAATCAAAGTAATCGCATCACATCGGATCAGAGTGATCGCATTGGAGCATCGGAGCATAAGAATATCGGAACATGCAAATGCAATTTTTGATTGCGATTGAGTTCCAGACCCAATGGGCATATAAAATATGATTTTATAGGTTTGAGTTCTAGCCTAATCGCATCGGCACATTTAAATGAATAGTGGTCAATTGCATCGGAGTAAAAGCAGGACATCAGAACATACTACTAAGAGTTGCGATTGTGATTAATCGCATCAGAACTATTACAATCAGAAGAACTCGAAAAGCATTTCATCGCATCGGTATTTGACCACAATCGAAAGAATACAGTTGCGATTATTGCATCAGGTCCTTCACAAGGGCAACAATCGCATCAGAACAAATACATCAATCGCAATCGGAAGAATTCATTTGCGATTAATCGCATCGGTTGTTGAAGGTGTCCTATATGTTAACATATGTGAAAAGAGAAGATTTATTTTTGGTTTGTTATGTATAGACCAACATATACTATGAAGAATTGTGATATGTGTTGAATAACCCTGTGGGACCAAGTTATTCAATTAAGTGATTTACTCAAACGTTAAATGGGTCGGACTTCAATAGAGAAAAGAAATAACTAGACCGGTGCGCTCGATGATGGATATGCCTCAGAGCATTATACAAAAGGGTTGATTCTAAGGTTCGAATATCAAAATAATAATGCCAAGAAAGAAAATTAATTGCTTGAAATAATAGAAGGAGAGAACCTTGCATAGAGGACATATATTGGGTTTATAACCATGGCGATATTAAAGCCTCCACATTCAGTTATTTAAACTGCTAGTAAAGGAAACCAAAGCATTGGAATTTTCCCAGATTTAAAGTCAACAGTTATATATATTGTAACATTGCTATATGTATACAGCAGACACACAATCATGGTGAACAGGAATATGGACAGGAATGAACTTGACAGGTGTACATGCGCAGGTGCACAGAGTAGCAGTAAATAGAGTATGCAGAACAGTTTCTTAACAGCAGCAGAAAAAGTCAAAACTAGCAAAGCCAAAGGCCAGAAAACGGGTTGGGTGAAATTGTTTGTATGTAACCGAAAAGGTGAAAGGTAAATGTTTTAATTGATTTATATTGTTGTGATGCATTGGCAGGTCTCCGGAAGAGAACAAATATCCCACTGTAATGTTAAACTGGTACCTACAGTTATATTTTCTGAATGGGCGGATAAAAGAGATGAGAAGGCAGAAGGCAAAGAGACATGGTTGTCCATTTCGAATTCCCAGTAGAATACAAACAGTCATGAAGCTATTTTGTATAAAACAGGGTAATATCCAAGGGGAGGAGGTTACGAAAATAGAGTGAGAGAATAAGAGAGTGTGCAGCAAAATTGAACAGAGTTGAAGAAAATAAGAAAGCTGCAAGAGGTTAGAGAGAGTGAATATAGAGAATGAAGAGTATGGAATTGAGGCAGAGAAGATAAGAAGAAGGAGGAGCAGAACAAGATGCTGTGAAAAGTCAGAGAATGTAGAAATGAAGCAGTGAGGCAGAGTAGAAGGAGGAGCTAAGAAAAGAAGAAGGAGAAGCTGATAGTGAATCTGAGAAGATGCAGAAATGATATAAGGACAGATATGAGGACTATTGAACAGCAGAAGAGAAGGTACAGAACAGAGTTGATATCCAAGGTATATCAACAAGTGTTTTTATTTTGAAAGAGTAAGGAAATTGGAGCTTCCCTATCAAGTTGTAGCTTGATAGATGTCAGTTGTAGCTGACTGAGGTAGGAGCCTCCTGTAGGTTGGTGCCTGTAGAAAATGAATGGGAGTTGGTGCTTCCACATCAAGTTGTAGATTGATAAAATGTCAGTTGTAGCTGACTGAGGTTGGAGCCTCCTGTAGGTAGGTGCCTACAGAAAATTGATGGGAGTTGGAGCTTCCTTGCAAGTTGTAGCTTGCAGAATTGAGGTTGGAGCCTCCTGTAGGTTGGTGCCTACAGAAAATCAGTGGTGAGAGGGATTTGGAGCTTGTCTTTGCATCACAACAATAATAAGATGTGGTTTTCTCCCTTTATTGGTTTCCACTTATATCTGGTGTCTTTGTGCATGATGTTTGTGTGTTGATCTGGTTTATATCATCTGCTTAATACTTACTGCTCTCATATTAAGTCTACTGTTACATTATATTAATGCTTGCTACTCACATTCTAAGATTACTCACATGTTAAGTTGAACATGAAATGAAGGTGTAAACAAGTGTTAATGAAAAATTTCTAAAATTCCATGAATGTGTTAAACTGATTCACCCCCCCCCCCTTCTTAGTTTAACTAAGGGTTCAACTATTAGTATCAGAGCAGGTTCCTTTTGTGTAAGCTTAAAGGCTTGAAGGAGATCTGGTTGAGTCATGGACTATCAAAATGTACCTGTGTTAAATACAACAAACTTTCCTGAATGGAGAGATAAGGTTAAAATAGGTTTAATGGCTGATGAACCTGAGGTATGGAAGCTTGTTTGTGATGGTTACTGCTCAGACTCCCCCACGGTGAAAGAAAAATAGAGGAATGCCAAGGAAAAATGTGTGATATATAACAGTCTTCATAACAAGGACTTTGAGTTGATAATGGATCTAGACTCTGCAAAATCAATTTTGGGATAGATTGCATTTCATTCATGGAGTAGACACTGAGGATTTCATTGTCAAGAAGGAGAATAAAATTAAGAAGAAGAAAAATTCATGTCAAAAGGAAAATGTTCAAACACATGAGGTACCTGCTAGTGTGAATGGTAGTAAGAACCATGAAGAAATTGCAGCTGAAGAAAAGGCCAAACTAGACACAGCCTTGACTGAAATAGAAAGACTAAAGAATGAAAACAAAGACCTTAAGACATTGGTGCAAATATGTGATGAGAGAGAATATGAAGATAAGAAATAAATTATTGGCTTGAAGACACATCTTGAAGAAGCAAAGAAAGTAGAAGACACTCTGCTACAAAAAATGAGAGAGAAAAGTCAGGAATGTGAAATATTGGAAGAAGAAGTAGTGAGCCTGAGAAAGAATTTAGAAAAATCCCAAAGAGAACTATTAATGAATACACCTCTGATGAAAAGCACTAGACAATTGGACAAGATGCTAAATGCTCAAAGATCACCTCTCATAAAGGCAGGCTTAGGATATGTAGGAGAAACCAGTAAGTCCAAAGCAGAAGATAACAAGAAAAACATTTTTGTAAAAGCTGAAACATCTCAGCAAATTCCTACAGAAGAAAAAACCAGCAGGAACATGAGTTGCAGAGAAACAAATAGAATCGAGCAGCGACATGAAAAGACAGAGAATGAGAGGATGAAACAGTCAGCTGAAAAAGGCCCATACACTTATGAGGGTGAATTGAATAAATTTGGAAGATTTCAAAGAAGGTTCTTTCCTCCTATGTGAAGTATCACTTGTTTTTCCTGCCACAAACCTGGACATACTACAGCATATTGTAAGACAAAGCCAATCTAGTCCAACCAGCAAAGGATGTAGCAAAAGAGAAGAACCCCTCAAACAAGCAAATGGAAAAGACAATCTTCCACCAGGTACACAAACTATTTCCATGGCTACTGTTATGCATGCAATAATTTTGGACATAAATTTGTTGAATGTAAATTATATTAAAAAAGGGGAACAAAATATTGTACATCAGCTCAAACATACCTTGGTAGAATAAGATGTTATGTATGCCTCAAGCTTGGTCATAAAGAAAAATACTGCAAACTGCAATATACATTAAAGAGCTCTAGACAGAGGATGGAATCAAAACAGATCAATCAAAACTATGAATCAAAAAGAAGAACAGACATTATGAAGAACCACAATAAAGTATGGAAGGAAAAGAGAAAGGGGGAGCCTGTTACCTCAATAACATAATGAATCCATCATAGGCTCAGGGGGAGCTGCTCTAGGAAGCAAAGAAAATATCTAATCAGTGAGAAATATGAAGCAACATCCCAGGGGGAGAGAAGTTCATAAATAGTCCCCATGAAAGCAATCTGAGAAGAGCTCCTTGGAATATGACCTTGGAATATGAACATCCATGAGATCAGGAAGGGAAAGGAAATTCCTCTAAAAGAGAAATATAGAGGAAGAATATCATCTAAATTACTAAGTAGCTGATATATTGATGGAAGAAGAGAAGACAACAAGAAGCCATAATGATAGAAGAAACATCAGCAATGAACATGTAAGCTAAGAAGATATCATCACATTAAAGGATGATCACAGAATGCATCATAATGCTAGAATTAATAATGAAACCCATTAAGAATGATGAGTAAGAAATGTGCCTATCATCAGTTCATTACATCTCTCATCTGCAAAAGTCCACTTGGAGGAATGCAGTTAAGCGAGTAATAAATCTTTGAGTAATCAACCCATAAAGATACATAGAAAATGAATTGAAGATGTCTTCCTGAAGAACTTTATATTAGAACTATTGAATTGATTTTTAAAGCGGCAATGATTCTGGAGCAGTCCTAGAAAGGAAAGTGCAGTGACATTCTGTTAAACCAGAATGACAGAATAAGAAAATGGTTAATAATGATAAGATCAGTTTCAGGATATTGATGACTGTTGGTGTGAACAGTGGAAAGCTCAATAGTAGAATTTATGAAGGATGTCTTAATTATGGATTCATGTGCAAGATAAAGTCAAATATCTGCATATTTTATCAAGGTAATGTCAATTGGTACTTTGTACGAGCAGCACACCTATCAACTGAATATCAGGTGTTATCAATGGAGCAACAGTATGGTATAGGTCCTCAGGATCAAAGGATTATAGCAAAAGAACCTTAAGATGAGTATTGCAGAAGAAGACATATTCCATCTACAATATTCCTCAAAAGAAATGTATTGGCACACTACATCAGACATAGACTGTATGTTTATTCAAGTTCAATTATCCTCAAAGTGTTCTCTCAACAAGTCTTGTATACCAGTCTGGAGCAGCAGGGTACAAAGTCAGAAGAAGAAGGCCTAAACACATATTAGAGAGAGGAAATGCAAAGACATAATCTACACTGAGAAATGTGAAACCCTTTGCCATTGATGTCAAAGGGGGACGAAAAGCAGGTAATAGAAGAAAGGGTCTTCTAAAAGAATCCAGACAGAGAAATACTTGGAGGAAGCATTGGATTATCGGTGGATGTGTTGCCATCAATTCCAAAGGGGGAGACTGTTTGAAATGTTGTCATTGATGGAAAAGGAGATGACAAAGGAGGAGCACCTGAAACATCAGCCAAGGAGCAGAGGAAGCAAAAAGAGACGTAGCAGAGACAGCAAAAAGAGAAGTAAGGAAGCAGCATCAGTCAAAGAAGTAGCAGAGGCAACAGAGAGAGCATAAGAAAAGTAGCAGAGGCATCAAAGAGAGAAGCAGAGATAGCAAATAAGCAAAGAGGTAGCAAGGTAGCATAGAAAGGACAGTAGAAGAGGGCCATTTAATAGCAGATCTGGAGAGACAGAGCAGTGAAGATTGGAAGGGCCTGAAGGAGCTTAATACAGAGGTTTATTTATGTATTATGGGTTTAATACAGTTTTCAGATGAATGCTGGAGAGAGGTTAGAATTAGATTAGACCTAGAATAAACTCTGCATGAATAATTCTATGTGGATATGCCTTGAATTTCCTAGAAATCATGGCTTCAACCTAGTTTGGAATACTGGAAGCATGACACATTAAGAGATGGTCGAGCAGTAGAGGCAGAGGTCGAGTAGCAGAGGCACAACGAAGGAAGAGGTAGACTCGATGAAATGGTATGTATGTCGTGGGTCCAATGTTGTTTTAAATATTGATGACTGGCTTTTTATTTAAAGTTTGGATATAAGAATATAAGTTGAGGTGGGCCCGGATGAACTGTTGCGTTAATAGTTAGTGATAAACTTTAGACAAAGCATTATTTCATTATAAGCAAGGCGAGTTAAAATAACTCTGGAGCCTAAAAGGTTATATTAATACATATATTAGTGTTGGGCTTAAGTATGATCCAAAGACTTAATATAATATTGATGGAGAACGTTATATGTAGTGTGAGACCCCCCTACATAAAATTCCAAGAATCGTTACCCAAACTGGAGGATACATAAAATTAAATTCCGAGAATCATTACCGCAGCTAGAGGATACAATAAAGGCGGAAGCATAAGCTTATATATATGCAGTGCATTACATATATTGCACCTTATACACAAAGGTCCAAAGCCTATATATATATAAATTTATATGGAGCGCTTTATGGACAAGGGACCAGAGGTATAATACAAGGCATATGTTTCATATTATTGAGCCCGAGATCAAAAGAACCAAAGGTAACAAAGCCTTATATGGTGGGACCCTTTCCCAATCGCATCAGAAAATTGATAGCGGAATAGGTTAACAACAGGTTGCAATTGCGATTGAGTTCCGGACCCGATGTGTTTATAAACCACGATTGATATATGTTTGAGTTTTGGTAAAAAGTGTTACATCGCATTAGAGAAAAGTGTGGCAGCGAAGCATGACAATAGAATTTTTGATTGAGATTGAAATTCCGGACTTGATATGGTTTAAACAACGATTCATATATGTTTGAGTTTTAGAGATTTGACAGATTGTGGGACCCCCACCCAATCGCATCGGAGAAACTTGGCCGTGGAACATGTAAACAAAAATTGTGATTGCGATTGAGTTCCAGACCCGATGGTCATATAAACTGTAATTCATACATGTTTTAGTTCCTGTAAACAGTGATTGATCACATCGGAGCATCGGAGCATAGGAATATCGGAACATGCAACTAAAATTTGCGATTGCGATTAATCGCAATCGGAGTAATCACATCGCATCGAATCATAGTGATCACATCGGAGCATCGGAGCATAAGAATATCAGAACATGCAAATGAAAATTGCGATTGTGTTTGAGTTCCGGACCCGATGGGTGTATAAACTGTGATTTTGTACGTTTGAGTTTCGGCCTAATCGCATGGCACATTTAAATGAACAGTGGTCAATCACATCGGAGTAAAAGAAAGGCATCAGAACATACTACTGAGAGTTGCAATTGCGATTAATTGCATTGGAACTATCACAATTGGTAGAACTCGAAAAGCATTTCATCGCATCGGCATTTCAACGTAAACAGTGTTTCATCGCATCGGCATTTGATCGCAATCGGAAGAATACAGTTGCGATTATTGCATCGGGTCTTTCACAAGGGAAACAATCGCATCGGAACAAATACATCAATCGCAATTGGAAGAATTCAATTGTGATTAATCGCATCGGCTATTGAAGGTAGCGTATATGTTAAAATATGTGAAAAGTGAAGATTTATTGTTGGTTTGTTATGTATAGACCAACATATACTATGAAGAATTGTGATATGCGTTGACTAACCCTGTGGGCCCGAGTTATTCAATTAAGTGATTTATTCAAATGTTAAATGGGTCGGACTTCAATAGAGAAAATAAGTAACTAGACCGGTGCGCTCGATGATTGATATGCCACAGAGCATTATATAAAAGGGTTGATTCTAAGGTTCGAATATCAAAATAATAATGCCGAGAAAGAACATTAATTTCTTGAAATAATAGAAGGAGAGAACCTTTCATAGAGGACATATATTGGGTTTATAACCATGGAAATATTAAAGCCTCCGCATTCAGTTATTTAAACTGCTAGTAAAGGAAACCAAAGTGTTGGAATTTTCCCAGATTTAAAGTCAACAGTTATATATATTGTAACGTAGCTATATGTATACAGCAGACACACAATCACGATGAACAGGAATATGCACAAGAATGAACTTGACAGGTGTACATGTGCAGGTGCACAGAGTAGCAGTAAATAGAGTATGCAGAACAGTTTCTTAACAGCAGCAGAAAAAGTCAAAACCAACAAAGCCAAAGGCCAGAAAATGGGCTGAGTGAAATTGTTTGTATGTAACCGAAAAGGTGAAAGGTAAATGTTTTAATTTATTTATATTGTTGTGATGCATTGGTAGGTCTCCGGAAGAGAATAAATATCCCACTGTAATGTTAAATTGGTACCTACAGTTATATTTTATGAATGGGCGGATAAAAGAGATGAGAAGGCAGAAGGCAAGGAGACATGGCTGTCCATTTCGAATTCCCAGTAGAATACAAACAACCATGAAGCTATTTTGTATAAAACAGGGTAACATCCAAGGGGAGGAGGCTACGAAAACAGAGTGAGAGAAGAAGAGAGTGTGTAGCAGAATTGAAGAGAGTTGAAGAAAATAAGAAAGCTGCTAGAGGTTAGAGAGAGTGAATATAGAGAATGTAGAGTATGGAATTGAGCAGAGAAGATAAGAAGAAGGAGGAGCAGAACAAGATGCTGTGAAAAG